>CAJVPQ010003039.1:0-12046 GCA_910591825.1 Funneliformis caledonium
TTGAAATTCCATTTCAGTCATTATTGAAATTTATATAAAAAAAACTATTTTGTTTAATTTATTAAAAAATATCAGTATTTTACATGCAAAATTCATCAATCATCTAATTTTTGATTTATATGTTATACAAGCTTATAATTTTACGTGTTATCAACATTGGTATTATACTTGAATTTTGGAAAATTTTAATAGGTGTTATTAATTAACTTTAAGAATTATGAGGGGTCAGATACTTATAATCGCTTCTATAAATATCCTCATTTGAGGTATGGATGAGATACATCATTTCTTTAATTTGCGTACAGTTAAAATTCTGATATAGCTAACAGATGGAAATACAGTATTTAAATTTATTGAAATTTTATTGACAATACAAGTATGTGAAATGCAATTCTTATATTTCATTTGCTTAAAATTAATATATATTTATAATTATAGAATATCTTACACATTAATATATCTCTTCTGTATTATGCACTTCCAACTAGTTCAAGTAGTAATACAAAAAATAGTTCCACAGTATTTTTTTCACCAAGATCATCATCACTACCAAAAATGAAAAAAAAAGTCTATAAAATTCGAAAAAAAATAATCTAATTGTTGTTTATATTTACTGTTTCAATAAAGTATTCTAGTAGATGATTATTTTTAATATTCTCTGTATTTTTTTCCTTATAAGTTGTGAGGGAAAATCATGTGATTTTTACTTTTGAATATATAAAGTATAAATAATACTATATTACGCAAGTATGTAATCTGAAATAGATGATTCCAGCAAGACCAATTTATTAAAATAACAAATTAGCAATCTTGAGGCTGAGAACAATAAAATTAAGGCTGAGAATATTAAGCTTAAAGCCAGAGTTGCGAAATTGAAAAATAAGCAATTGCAAAATGAATTAATAAAAAATTTATTATCTGTATCATAAAAAATATGATCCTATATTAATGCTGGCTGGTAAAAGTGATCAGCATTAAAAATTATAATACATACGTAATTTGATTAAAATTGTATTACTAGCAAATCTCTTGCAATATTAATGCGTAAATTTATTTTTAATGCTATATCCTATGCCAGGTGTGAATTTCTTGCATACAAACTTTTTTTTATGTAAATTATATCTAATGAAATGTTCCACTCTGACTATAAATATATTACTGATAGATAGCCTAGTCAAAAGTGCATATCAAAATTTTTTAAATCACTCTAAAAATCCTATTTTATTAGAAATAATTTCTGGGAAATCTAGTTGAATTGAGTCATATCTAAGGCATAAATTAGAAGTTTATGAGAATTCGTTAAATAGGAAATGATGTAATAAATCTATAGCTCAGGAGAAAATATTACAACCTTGAAGCTGATCAGAATGTAATATATTCCTAATATTACTGCATATATTCATTATAAATAGTAGGTCTAAACTGATAAAATTGCCTATGATCATGAGAAAGAAAATAATCGTCAAGTTATAAATGAACTTAAAGTGTTCGCTAGCACCTGCTTGACTATAATAAAAAAACTTTCAAAAAATTTATACAAGACATAGAAAGGGAATATAGAGAGTGGATTAGTATAAATAAGAAATTGCAATATGAAAATGAGGATCTGAAGATGCAGTTACAAGAGGTAGAAAAAAAGCTGGCATCTATAAAGTCAGATTCTTCTCATTAGTTAGGGTTATTTTTTTTCTTGTATTTCTGCAAAGTAAGATTCTGGTCAAGATTACACGCTTTCTGAAGATCAATATAAATTAAAGGTTCTCCTATTCTCTTTTATAATCACGAAAAAAGAATGTTATTTTGTAGACTCTACCTAAGGCAGAGAAGAATATATGAAGAACATAAAGCTGAACTAGAGGAGGAGAACTATCATTTTTGTAGTGAATTGCAATACTAATCGCTAAAATAAGAGACGAATTAATCAATTAGAATGGGATTATGTCTGATATAAGTGAAAAATTCAAGATCTCAATAGAAAGATAGAATGCCTTAAAAATGTTTCAGAAGAAGAAATATTAGAGTTGAAATCCAAAATCTTTAGCCTAAAAAATTAGCTATATCAAGCTAAGAAGGGTGTACAAGATAAGGATAAATATATCTTTAGCTTAGAAAAGTGGTTAGTAGAATCTAAAGAGCAGGTAGAAAAATTATGATGCTGGATCAGAAGTATCTTATTACAGAAAAATTTATCAGAGTGAAGGAATTCTCTGAATATGTATAATTTTGATAATAATATGATCACAATCATAGAGCTAGTAAATGTCATAGATGGCTATGTGAATAATAGGACAATGGCTAGAGATATTCTGATAGATCAAATAAAAAGGATAACAAGACAAATTTGTTAAAAAGAGAATAATTTGCATCAGGATTTAGTCCGTAAGTAGAGAAAGCGATATGATGTAAAGGCTAAATGAGATCTTACTATTACGTGAAGAGATTTTGCTGAAGGAGCAATAGATAGAGTTGTTGGTGATCTTTAGTAATATCAAATTAATGCTCAAAATTAGGTAAATAGAATGATAGGTAATATAGGAAGAAAGCAATCCGTATAGGTATGCTAGTACAAGAAAATTTGCCTTGCAATTACTATATTAGCGAAATGCTCATCATTTATAATGAAGTAGAGGGGATATAGGTTTATTAGAATATAATCAAGATAGGCTCTATAAGCGATATGAGAAATGGAAAAATAAGACTTAAGTAAAATGCCAGAATATTTTAAATTTGCAGTAACAAATTTTAGTATTATAGAATAATCTAACTAATTAAGTAAACATGGCAGGAATATCTCATCTATATTTTGATTGGGATGATACACTACCCTACAATAAATTACCAGATTTTATAAATTTTACTTAATAATTTATAGTAAAATTAGAACTCTGAACAGGTCAGTTCAGATCAGGTCAATCAAGTTACCTGAACTGAGAGGATCAGGTCAGGTCAAACAAAAATCTGACCTGATTTAAATTTTCATTTGACCTGACCTAACCTGACCTGATCGAATTATTATAAAACATTATTCTCAAATGATAAAATCATCATTCTCGAATGATAAAATCATTGTTCTCGAACGATAAAATCATCATTCTCGAATGATAAAATCATCGTTCTCAAACAATTAAATTATCACCAAGAATGATAAAACCATCATTCTTGAAAGATAATGAATTATTCTAATTGAACTATAAAATATCGTTTATGAATGATAAAATATCGTTCTTGAATGATAAAATATCGTTCTTGAATGATAAAAATATCATTCATAAATGATAAAACCATTATTCTTAGACGATAATGAATCATTTTAATTGAACGATAAAACTAATATTCTCAGATAATAAAAACATCATTCTCAGATGATAAAACATCATTTTCAGACGATAAAATCATTGTTCTTAAATGATAAAACTATCGTTTAAGAATAATAACAAATCGTTCTAATTGAACGATAAAATATCGTTCAAAAATGATGATTGGTTGACCTGAATTTTGTCAGGTCAGATCAGATCAGATCAACCTGTTGACCTGACCTGATTCGAAGCTCTAAGTAAAATTAAAGATCTTTAAGTTGTATAAATGTTTACTAATTTTCAATAAAAATCATCTGATTTGATAACTGATCAATTATAGTTTTTAAATATTAAAATGAAAAAAGAAAAATTTTAAAACATGAAAAACTTTTTTCATTTTGAAGTATAAGTAACTATTTTTTTATATGTTTTTTGCATTTTTTATATATAAAATTATTTTATTTATTACTTTAAAAATGAGTATTTTTTGGCATTTTATAAATAAAATATTTTTGAATTATATTTTTAAAATTATAATTAATTGGCTATTAAATAAAAAAATCTAATGTGTATTTTATTAAAAATTCATAAACTTTTATATAATCTAAAAATCTTCAATTTTACTATATATTACTAAGTAATATTTATAAAATCTAGTAATTTATAGTAGGGCAGTGTAGTATTCCAGATTTTCTTGTGTAACTTAAACTAGACTTGCAAAATTGAAAAATAGATCCAGCAGGTGCAGGGGCTAATGGAAGAGCTCAGACACTAGAACATTTAAGAAAATATATAAGAGGAAGAACCCTAGAATGGTTTGATAAAAAGATTACTACAAAAACAAATTGAAAACTAACTAATCTGACTGATGATATAGGTCAAGCCAATTTGGTTGCAATAAATGGGCATATAGCACTTCAGATAGGTACTGATAGATTAAATGAGGTGGCTGAATAACCTGAAAATGCAATAATCAAGTTAAGAGCTGTAGAAGACCCTTGAAATGAAGATTAACGTGTGACAGAAGGTTATCCTATTAACCTTTCAGTAAATACGCTAAATGCTAGTAATAGTACTACTGTAGTTGTACCTGATATTCAATTTGGTCAAACCATATGGTAGTTAAAAACTTGTTTTCCTATAGTGAAAGAAAAGCTTCAGAATATGATGTATAGAACAATTATGAAGGAAGACATAACTATAGATGAATTATATAGAAAAATAGTATGAATAGGTAGATAAGCTAACTATAGGCCTGAAGAATTACGTAAAAAGTTCTTAGATGCCTTTCACTGCCATGGTTTAAAAAAGCTGAGGATATTGGCGAATATTTACCATTAGATGAATTAGCTAAAAAGCTTTATAAGATAGAGTTATACTGAATAGCTAGATAAAATATCAGATTCGCTAGTATCTAATCAAGCATCTCAGCAAATATATAAACCTTTACCTATTTCAGCCTCACAACAGCAAGAAATATCTTTAAAAGATATGCAAAAAGCAATTCAGAACACATTAGCATAACAAAAAACTAAAAACTGAACGTTAGTAAAGAAAGTTACAAAAATACAATCACAAATGGCTCAGCAAACGCAAGTACCTATTTCACAAACAGTTGAACTTATTAGACAGTTAAGAGGTTCACCATCTTCATTGAAAACAGAGAAAGGTCTCAAAAATTATTATATAACTGAATATTTAAAAGAAGTAGGTCTACTTAATAAGAAAGATTTAGACTCAGATTATCCTGTAAAACCTTTTCAAAGACCTTGTTCACAGCAAAACAATAATTCTGCTAAATTTGATAGGATTGAAGAAAGACTTGAGGAAACTCAAAATAATGTAAATCAGTTAGCTGATCTATTTCAAAAAAAAGCATATATATGAAAATGTAAAATTTATGAAAAAACAGGTTATAGTAAAGAAAGTTGTCCAAATAGACCGATAGCTCAATCTAATTTTACTCAAACTTATTTTACACCTCTTAAACTAATAGTTCCTCCTGATTCAGATAGTGAGAAAAATAATGGAAATAGTTATGATGAGAATAATAATAGATAGACTGGATATAACCTACTGGTAAAAAAAAAACAGATAAATGATAAGTTGGCCAGTGATACTAATGCAATCTCACCCTTAGAATCTAGCCAACCTAAAATATACGATCAGCTATTGTCTAAGCTCTCACCGCTGAAACGAAAATATGCTTATCTCAAAAGGCTCAAGAGAAGGAATCGAAAGAATCAGATGAGTGGTTATCATCTTTATAATATCTGAATGCTAATATAAATAACTTAACTATTTCTGAATCTTTTTTAGATTCTAGCAATAAGTTTAGTAGCATAAATAACCTAGCAATCAAGGCACTTAGATGGAAGGCTGATAAATCATCTAATTTTACTATAAAAGGCAATTCCAAATATATCACTGATTTATTAGGATAGTATACAGACGTGCCAGTTACCTTGAAGGATAAAAGATAAGATGGTTACAGTTATTGAAAATTTTGTTTGTATTAATAATGGTGAAATAGAATTAATATTATTTTTTAGTATGTTAATCATTCGAAAGATTCAAGGTGTCCCTGAGCCAAATAAAAATCAGTTTCACATAAAGTTATATGAAAAGGCATATGTTATTCTAATCTTTAGTAAGGCTTCAGTAATTAAAGATCTGCCAAAAGAAGAGCAGGACTAAGTATCCACCAATTCTTCTAGTCTAATAAAAAAGCTTGAAAAGGCATTATTTTCTAGCATTCAATCAAATTTGAAAATCATAGGATACTATAATAATTTACATAGTCAGATTAAATAGGATGAATAACTATTTGGAAATAAGAGAATGACCTCTTGCTTTAATTTTTTCTAAAGTATTATCAGTTCTCTTATACAAATCTAAGATATCTTTAGAGAATTCAATAGGTGAAATAATTTCTTTTTTTGTTTCAGGTATTGCTTGATCCCTTAGGATCGCTTCTTTTCTTTGATCTTTTTTGCTTTACTACTTGCATTTTCTTCAAAAACTGAATCAGTATATTTGCTAATTTCAGTATCACGTATCTCATTTTCCAGTATTATAAAGACAGAATCATATTTATTTTGAAGATTTCTTTCAGCTTAACTTAAGACCTGCTCTTCATTCTGCTTATCTATAACATTCATATATTGAGTGACTGCTAAATCATTTTATTGAATCCTATTAAACTCTTGTCCTTTTCAAATTTGATATAAGCGACGATTTGATATATTATATTTTTTACTTGACTGAGCTAAAGGTTTGAACTTTATATCATAATATTGCATAATGTCTTTATAATCTGCAGGAATCAAGTAACTAGTCCTAGAACTAATATGTGTTTTAAGCTGGAATGTGATCATATTAGTAGCTAATTGCTAGAGATTTTTTTTAACTATAAATAAAAATGTATAAAAATATTGATACTATAGTATCAATATTATCAGTAATATTGTAATATCAGTAATATGTTATTAGTATTCATAAAAAATAAAGTATTTTCAGAATTGTGTGATCTCAAAAATTTGCTTATAATTTTTAGTATACTAATGATTAAGCTGAAAAAATATGTTGAATGTGCATACCTTAAGAGATATCGAGAATGGAGGGGTGGTTGAGAGTTCATTAAGTAAATATATTACCTCAGGTCATTAGCTTGGTAGCATCCGTGAATTAGAATTTGAGAAAGCCTTATGCAGTAACATCAAAACTGATTCTGATATTACTAATAATTATAAAGACCTGCAGGATATATATTTAGAGTGAGTAAAGGATTTTAATTGTATCTGTTCAGGTTTTAATAATAAGTTTAATTGGCTGAATATAGCTAATAGTGAGCTTGAAGCCAAATATACTGCCAAAATTAAATCGCTTAAGAAAAAGCTAACTTTAGCCCAAAAAGCTTCATTTGCTAATAAGGTCTAGATTCTTTTCTTGAAACTAAAATATGTGAATTAGAAGGTAAGTTAGAAGATATAGATCTAGAGTATACATATTATGATTTGGATATAATGGAAGGAATGATAGAGAGACTGGTCTAAATAAGTTCATCTAATCCCAAAGAGATCAATTCTCTCAAACTTGAATTAGATCGAGTGAAAGAGGACCTTAATTCAAAAAATTATAAAATAGAATATAAAGGAAAAGAGTCATCAAATAGCATATATAAACGGAAAATAGATATTCTGTCTTCAGAGTGATTAAAGTTAATAGATGAAAATAGATTGCTATGCAACCAGTTAATATCAAAGAAAAATACTTTGTTCTAAATAATTTCAAGAGAGGAGATTCCTTTGAAATTGGGTGATGCAGAAGCAGTACCATTGTTTCAAGAAATGCCTTTAGCACTAGTGACTGTTTCTGTTATTACAAGTTCTTTAATGACGCTGATAGTAACGTATTCCATACTTGTTTTACTACTGATTGTGATCATATGGTTCATAATCAGAAAATGGTGGAATTCACAGAAAAAAAGTAACCAATATTCTGCTTACGAAAATTATATAAATAGGAATCATACAAAATGCCTCTTAGTTAGACCAAATCATTATTATTTTCAATCCTAATTGACTACTGTATAAGTACTAGTGCAAGTAGAACTTTTTTGAATTCTTTTTTTAATATAAGCTAGTACCTTTTCTGATAAATCTTCAGGCAGATTAATTAAGATCTTTTCAGCTTGAGATATAGTCTATCTTCTCTCATCTATATTCTTTTAATTTACCTTACAATAAAAAAAAAATCTTCTGAATTATAAAATACCCTTAAATAAAAATCAGAATTATGGACTCCTGATTTAATATGAAAAAGAACTGAAAGAAAGAATTATCACCTATGAAACTTTACCTTATTGATATGGATGAGGCAATAAAGCATGAATCTTCTCGAGCAAAAGGATATGAAGCATCACTTGACTGACCTTTTTCTATACTAGTCACTGGAAAGAGTGGATCAGATAAAACTAATATTTTGGTGAATCTTTTTCTTGATAATAAAGCTGAATGCATATACAAAAATAAGAAAAGGCCAAAAGGCACTTTGTATAGGTCTAGATATATTGTATGTGATGATTTGATAGTTTGTGATTACCATCCTAATGAGCCTAAGTGAACATTTGTAAGATATATGTATGGTATAATTTCAAAGAATCTGAAAACGTCTTACTATAAAAATATACAATTTAGCTATATCATCAGAAAAAATCCTTGTATTAGAGTATTTTTGTCAGAACGAAATATAGCAATTGTTTTTGAAGATTTGTATCTTACTTCAGATCATATACAGAATCAAATTGATCAATTTTTTGAAAATGGATGATATCAGAATATTTTTTGCACATTCATAATACAGAAATGTAAAAAATGCATCTATAATTATTAATAGCTATCTTCAAAGAGGTAAATTTATTATATTTGATCTCACTAGGTCAGAAGATGATTGTCTTGCAATCTGCTTAAGGTTTGACACTTCACTGAACTTGCAAAAGGAGATAGAGGCTAGGCAGAAGCACAAGAAAAAAAGTGCCTTAGCTAATAAATAGAATCTGACTTTATAGATTTTAGCTTTTTTTCATAATTATAAAAAATTGGAATGAGAGAACTGGTTATTTATATTGATCCTCAAAAAGCTCGAGACTTAGATCAGGATCTTGCTTTACAGAAACTTTATTACAGATCTGAAAAATATTATCAGACTGCTGAAAAAATGCAAATGGCTTATAACAATGCTGGATATAAGTTTTCTCTTACAAAAATCAAAAATTGGTTAAACAAGCAAGCTTTGCATCAGATTTACAAGCTTCAACCAAAATTTATTCAGTATGCCTCCTTTAATAATATTCAATTTTTAAATGAAGTGCACCAATCTGATACTACCCTATGTTTCATGATAAAGTAGGTAATCAGATTTACAAGTATAGGGGCATTATCAAAAATGTTGTAACTAAATACTAATGTAGTTTTACATTAATTGATAAATCTTCTGCACAAATAGCTAAAACAATTTAAAAAATTTACAATGATCCTAATAATCCTCTTAATCCGCCTAAAGATTTTATTGTAAATAGAGATACTGAATATATGGGTAAATGTAAAGATTTATTACTCAGTTATAATGTTAGAATTCAGTATGCTAACTCTAAACATAGTGTAGTTATTGTTGAACATGACCATTAAGAATTTGAAAAATATGCTTATTTTCAGCAAGATGCTGAAGATTTTCATTTGCCTTTGACTGATAGATCCAGAGCAAGGATTAAGAGATTTCATATAAATAATAATATTTACAATAATACTCCTACTCGATTAATAGCTATGTCTCCTAACAAGGCTGTAAAAAGGCATTAAAAGATAAAAAAATAATAGCTAGACCTTCTGTCAAATACAGGAGACCAGTTGGTTATAATAAACTACTTTTACCTAGCTATACTGAAGTTCAGCATCTATTAGAACTCAGTAAATTAGAAGGTGGTAGAAAAAGAGCAACTGATTGCAATTGGTCTTCTGAAGTTTTTACAATTGATTCTTATTTGATAAAAGAAAACCAACCTATTCTTTATAAGCTTTATAATAATCCTAGACGCTCATTTGTGAGAGAAGAACTCCAAATTATAAAGGATGCATAATTACCCCTCAATAAATACTTAAGCATTAGACTTACCTCTTCTTTCTTCTACTAGATATATTATTTATTTGAAAGCATCACTTAAATAATCATTAATTTCAGCTCGATTGTAAACTATAATTTGTTTATTTCATAACCAATCACTTCTCAAACTTTTTTTGTTTTCATTTCCAGGCTTATTATCTATGAGAAATTTACCTAATAAGCATAGAACAAACTTAAATTATTCACGCTTGTCAAATTCTTTTTCAAGTAATTCTCTGAATTGCTTTCTTCAGCTTTCTAAAAATTTTTGTATATCACTTTCATTATCAGAATGAGATCTTGGAACTTTTGCATAATATACTGATATAGCTCTTATTTTGAGTGCTGTGCCTAATTCTTCTTGCTTTCTAAATTCTAGGTCTCTTTCTTGTTCATCAGTAATTTATCCTAAACACTTAAATTCTTTATTAATCAAATTTTTAGATTTATTACCTTTCTTAAATGATTGTATTTTAGGTTTAGGATCGCCTTCAGACTCTAATATTTATTCATATTTCT
Organism: Funneliformis caledonium; assembly: GCA_910591825.1. Lineage (NCBI taxonomy): Eukaryota > Fungi > Glomeromycota > Glomeromycetes > Glomerales > Glomeraceae > Funneliformis > Funneliformis caledonium. Next base: position 10,476 of record CAJVPQ010003039.1, read on the forward strand.
CTAACTCTTTTAATGTTGGTAAACAAACTGTCTCTGAATCATTTAATTCAAAATCATGGAAAAGGATCTTATAACCATCTAAATCATTTGCCTTATATAACTCAATACCTAATTTTTCTAACGTTTTTGCAATTTTGCTTCCTATGTCTTAATTCACTTTCTGGGTTTACGTGTATTTAGACTGACCTAGTTCTTTACCTCCTCTTCTGTGATGTAATCGACACCAAGTACTGGAACTTTCTTTTCAGGTTCTAGCTCAGGAACTGGAGTTAGAATTATCACATGTGGCTTCTCCTTATTACTCATATTTATTCTAGAGCTTTCTACCTGTATTTTGATTTCAGAAGCTTGGGTAGCCTGTTGGTTTGCTTTTTGAATAGACACCTGATTTTGTATTTAAATAGAAGCTACTTCCTTTTACTTTTGTAATAGTTTGCATGGATTTTTTTGCTTAAGATGCTCACGAAGTTTTAAAGCATTGAACATTTATGATTACAATATTTACAGATTGTATCTTTTTATCACTTCTTGTTTTTTTAACTATGGTGTTAGCTCTAATTATCGCGCTATTATTTGCTTATAAAATTTTTTCTTTAATTAATTATTTTCTATTCCTTTTACTTTTTGATCACTAAAGACGATGTTTGTAGGCTTATTAAAATAGTTCTAGCTATCTTCCCGAAACTGAAGCATTAACTATTTATTAATTATTCTTTCGATATTTAGTGATATAAAATAGGATGATCAGTGAATATTCCTGCTTATTTCTCTATAATACTAGAAAGGTTTGTAGGAGAGCTTCTACTAGACCTGTTGGATGCTGATTTTATTGAAAATTAAAAAAATGGTTACCATGTTCTGATTGTGATAAGCCAACTGCTTTTGCTTATAACCAATGCTCAGATCATATCAGAGACTATTATGTTATTTAGTTTTATAATAGGTTTCAATCAGAAAGTTTTTGATTGGAGATACAAGAAAGGTTTTGATTAGAGATACATGAAAGACTTTGATCTGAAACAAGAGAAAAAACTTATAAAGAAATGATACTTGCCTATAGTGATGCATTTGCAAATCTTAATATTTTTCTTTGTAAGAAATACCTCTATTTGATAAAACTAGAAGAGGGAGAATATTGTGATAGATGTTGGCCAAAATAAATGGAAAGATTATTTCAGCTAATTCTTTACCTAAACTTTGTTAGAATTTGAGGGCGTAATAATCAATAGACATTTGCTAAATTTTCATTAGACTTGCTTTTTATTTTTTTCGTTAAATGTTTATGATTTATATGCTATTTAATGAACTATCCTGCGTAAAACCTGTTCTTGATTAAGGAAAAGTTGAGACAATTCTGCAGATTTTTCTGAAATTTTACAGAAGTTATTTTCATTAAACTTTTATATAAAACATGCTAGTTAAAGAGCTAGCTTACGTAAAACCAGTTTTTTATTCACAATTTTCGTTAGACTTATTATAAAGGGAATTAGACCATTTTTGTTAGGCTTATATGATAGATAAGAAGAGATTTAATAAGCTAACGCATATAGAAATAGATATTAGTATACATA
>CAJVPQ010003040.1:0-12046 GCA_910591825.1 Funneliformis caledonium
TTCAAGGACGTTGGTTTAATGACCGGGGATGTTACTCTTAGTCCAAATGCAAGTTGTATCGTTATGACTACTGAAGTAATTGATATAGATCCGCATTTTAATCGAGTAGTTAAATACTTTAGACCTTCCGATTATGCATTGTGGGCAGGCGCTACCGCCACCGGTCCTGCTTTCATGTTGATGATGGGTAAATTACTCTTGTTTCTCGATTGGTTCGATAATTCTTGACAAATTAATCGAGAAATTTTTTTTAATTGAATACGTTGTCAATAATATCAATAATATAGAGAGAACCGGTGGACCCTCCAAAGGATTACCATTAGCATTAAAATTATCAACAGTGCTTGGAGCATCGGCGGGATTTTTACTTGCTTATCAAAGAAGCAGCTGTATGTGTTTTTTTTTCTTTATTAATTAATTCATTACGCCTCAAAAAATTAAACTTTGTCCCCTTTTCTTTTGTCAAAGTGAGATTTTGGGGATGGATAGAGAATTACAAAGAGGTAGAAAAGGATAGACAAGAGATGACAAAGTTGGTGGAACAAGGAAAACCGCTTTATGGACCCGAAAATATGTCCGAATTTAATCAAAAGGCTGCATCATGGCTTACAAGGTATTCTGCCTTGAAATTTTGTAAGTAAAAGTGGATGAATTCTTTTTTTATCTTTAATAATTATAAAAAAAAAAAAAAAAAAAAAAAAAAAAAAAACTAATTTTATATACGATTAATCTTTAGCCTCCATTCCTATGTTCAATTTCGTTAACCATCGCTCTCACGGAGTTGACCCAAAGAAATATGAAGAGAAATGATTATTATTATAATGATTATTATTATAATGATTATTATTACTATTATTATTATTATAATTTTTATGATTATATCAGTTTTTATTTTTATTTTTTTTTTTCTCTCTTTTTTTTTTTTTTAAAAAAAAAATAATATTTATAACATTTCTTGATTTAAAAAAAAATTTCAAGAATAATAAAATAAACACGACCAAGAAGAGTATTCGAAATTTTCAAATATGTATAATTCAAAAGGAAGTTCCTTTTCTCCTAAATTATCCCATCGGTCCACCAATAGTCAGCGTTAGGTAACTCACCATTTGACCTGAATTTATTCAAATTTTCCTCATCAAGAACCCTTGCACCTTGTAAAGTAAACAATTCCATGTGTTTTAAGTTTTGATTATTGATCACCAAAAATCTTAAATCATCCATAGGTAAAGGATTTAATTCGTACATGATCTTTAAGGTCAATTCTTCTAAAGTGTTAATATATTTTGAGAACAAAGAGATGATTAAAGTTGGTGATACGCTATATAATTTCATCGTGACTTTACGTATCGGCGCATTGAGCTTTACGAGAGGATGAGGAAAGGGATAGGAGGAGGAATGAGGGGAGGAGGGGGAGGAGGAGGAAGAAGAAAAAGAAGAGGTGGTCGGAGGGGTAAAAACTTGTAACGAATTGTCATGATGATCAGTAAAGGAGGGGGAATTAATTTCATTTAAACATTCAAAAGGTTCAAGGTTAGAAGATTCTTTATGATACTCAAAGTAAATCTCTCGAAGCTTAATACCATGAATGAGTAAATGAAGTAAAGTTTGCTTTGGTATGCGAAAAGCGGGGGAAAAAGTGCAAGATAAATCGATCTTTTGTACGAAATTTGCGTAATTAACGAAATTATACTCGGATGAGGATAATGTGTTTGAGATTAAATGCCAACGTAAGGGGGTTTTCGCTGTACTTCCCCAATAACATTCACCTAAATTCTTCCAAACCAATGGAATCGTTAAAGAAAAGAATTTATGATTTTGATACCGACAATTTAATAATGATGGATAATCCAAGTATGAAATCATTTGCTCAAGTAATTCGGTTGGAAGCTTTGCTATGCTTGTCATACTTGTAAAGGAACGAGGGAGGTAAGATTAAGAGGAGGGGGAGTTAGGAAAAAAGAAAATAATAATTAACAAAGGATATATTTTGTTTGATATTGCTATGCTTAGAATTGTACCAAATAGACAAATGAATAATGGATAAACTTTTATTAAAGAAAGAAATCGTTACAAGCAAAAATAAAAAAGGTAGATTTTTTTAAATAATGAAAGGAGATTTTAATATTATGACGAATGGCATGAATTTATGCAAATGCATATGTATATGTGTGCTACAAAAATAATTCATTACGTCAATCATAATATATTACATAATCCGAAGAGTTATCGACTCCTATAATCATAAAGAATTTCTAAATATAAACATTTCCTTTCTCCGTTCAGTAAAATTCTCTCGTTTGGTGCACGGTTTTCGTTCATTATCATAAATATTGATTTTTTGTATGGGGGATAGCATTTAACTTTTTAGATTCGGTAACCCATATTTTATATTGGTGAAATTTTCAGGTACATAAAATATGCAATCCTTCATTTGAGCCAAAAAGTTTGAATAAAGACTTTTTTTTAAGATCATTTGAAATAAACGTGCTATTAAACCATAAAGTTTTAAATTTCGTAAAAATCAAACGCAAATAATCGTACGCGTTACATAATTTGATGTTTAAAATTTTGTGTACATATAAATTCACATGCGAAAATACAAAAGTTTTCCCCTTCAAGAATTTAATTAATAATCAAACCCTCATCGCAAAACCATCTTGGAAGAATAATACATTTAATAGATGAAACAAAAAAAAAAAAAAAAAAAGAAAATTAAACGTTTGAAAATTTTCTTTCGATCTGATCAAATTTGATTTTCACAAGCCTAATTTATCACCTTCGCACGTTCCATATTAAGCTTACAAACAATATATCCTGAATAATGCATATGGACCTTTTTTATATATATTTTTGGAACGTATTGTTCATAAAGGATAATTTCCTCAAATGTTTCATGAAGTTAAAAAAAAATCAAAATGAAAATCTGATTGGACTGAATTGTCAACATCATATACGTTGGTGTCACAGCAATCATGAGATCGTCGTTAATCCTCATAAAGAGTACGAATATTTTTAGCTTCAATGCAACCTTGGCCGTTTTATCGAGTGCATAAAGGAAAAGAAACAACGTTTTAAGATTTATATAACAACGAAAAAAAAAAAAAAAAAAATATTTAGTCGGATGGAAGCATTGACCAATGAACGATCAAATGATGGTGGCCGTAGTGGATAATTTCCAATAATGGGTTTCAAAACAATGGAACTTTTTTCCTGTAACTATAATTAATATACAAGATAAAAAAAAATCATAATGATAATAAGATGGTATTATAGATTAATTAATATAAATTAATACAAAAATATAAAGAGAAGGGCTTTGTCATTTTCAAAATAACCCTTTTTTTTATTTTTTTATTTTTCTTCAAAATAAAAAAAAAAAAGTCATCTTTATTGGGCGAGTGAATGGAGTAATATTCTCTGCTTCATTAATAAAAAAAGCGTTTTTTTGATCAAAAACGTCTTTTTTCATTTTTAAAGCATCAAAATTCGTCTTCTGACTTTTGAAAAGTCTTTTTTAAATAAAAATTAATTATAGACTAAGGGCTGGTTATTTTCCCTTCAAAGAATTTACTTCAACTTTGAAATTTATTTCATTTAATTTTCTTTTTCTCGTCATATTTTTGAGTCCTCCTCTTTCATTTAATATCATCCTGTAAATTAATAATAATACTAAACATAATTCATTATGGCATCATCTAATAATAATAATTCATTGCCGATTCCCAACACTTCTGCCATGTTGATGGAAGAATTTCGTGGATTAGAAATATATGCTAGTTGCGCCATAGCAATATATTTTTACGAATTAATTGCATCTAGCTTTAAACTTGTCAAATGGTATAAAGCTAAATTGTGGACAATCCCCGAAGTGGTTTGTTTGTTTCTAGAAGTGTGAGTAATTCGGAGGGTGGCGCAGCAACCCCTTTTTCATTTTATCATAATTTTATTTATTTATTTTTTTTTTTGAAAATAAATCTCATTCGAAAATTTTCTTTTATCTTAGGATATCGACAGTGATATATTGCATATTAACATTAATCTTTTTACATTATACATTGCATACCACATTATCATGTACAATATTATTTCTTTTACAACAAAGTTTTTTTACTATAAGTACAAGCTTTCATTGTTTTATATTGTTAATACGATTAAAACAATATTACCCGAATAAGACGTTTTTAATCATATCATTATTTTTGTCCGCCATGATAATATTGATCATTTTTTTAATTAACATCGTGGAATTTGATGGGGTTGGTGTTAATAATCAAGATGGGAATTGTTATCTTTCGAATGCGACCGTAGGAGCACAATCGCTCTCGATCGGATTTGTCACGTTAATGATTTATTGTTGGGTGATTTGGTCTTCTGTAGTTTACGCCATGTATTCTATTTGTAATTCACCAAATTTTGGTAGAAGTAAATATTGGCATAGAATCTTGTTCGACAATGTAAGTTATCCCATGAATCTTTTTTTATTTATTTATTTTTTTTTTATTTGGAGAAAATGAAATCGCAAACTAACGCATCAACTTTTTGATTATTATGAAAAATAGGGTTTAATTTATCTAACATTAATAGCATTGTCACAAGCAATTAATGTAATAATGATGTTGGATGGTAAAAATTACTTGGGAAAAATTGTAAATGTAACCCCATTATTAGTAATAACTTCGATTTGTTTACGAAAATCATTAGTTAATACAAAGTCAATGAATGATAGAGATAGGACTCACTTACCCTTCTTTCATCCCTCCACCAAAGATAAGAATATTAATGATAGATCTATCAAAAACATTGATGTTCAATATCCTACACCACAAGAGCCATTTACCACATATCAACCTTATCCGCAAGAGCAAGTTAGAATGCCTTCACCAACGTTTTCATCATTTACTTCATCAACAAAAGTGGATTCCGTCCCTCCTTCATTACCTCCAATAATAATACACAAAAGTGCCACATATAATTCAAATGTTGAGTATAATGCAAGACCTACATCTCCTGATGTACAAAGAATAACACAAGATTTTGGTAGTTCATTAATGTTCTATTTAAATGCTATTACTCGTGATTCGAATCCAAATGGAATAAAATTACAAAAAAATAAGGATAGAAGAAGTAAGATCAGTAGATTAAGTAATTTAAGTATAAATAGTTCTCATCTCAGTTTAATCGACAAAGGAAGGATTAGTCAACAAAGATTTAGCCAAGATACAAGGAAAAGTCAACAAATTCCTATTTTAGTTGATCCTAGCGAACTTTTTTATTTTACTTACAGTAATGAAGAAGATGATGAAGTCTATTTATTCCCTGCCATTCCCGCCCCACTTGAATTGCAACAACAACAACAACAACAGCAACAGCAAGAAGGAGGAGGAGAAGAAGAAGAAGAAGAAGAAGGAATGCCTTCCTTTTCTAACTATAATATAAGGAAAAGTAATGAATCATTAACTTTTCCTATTCATCATCCTTCTTTTGGATTTTCTGCTACAATCGTTACGGATGATGATGATGATGATGATGATGATGGTGTTGATGAAAATATATTCGATCATAAAAAGGTCGTTTAGGGCCAGTGATGCTCAAGGCATATTATTAAAAATATATCATGAAGGTCACGAATCATCATCATATCAAGGTTGACTAAACGATTACGCCTATTAAAAAAATAATTAATAAAATAACGCAATGTATTTGTAATTTGAAAGGAAAAAAAAATATAATGTATTATAGTTTGTAATGGTTTAGGAAAAAAGAGGTTGGTTTTTCTTTTTTGTAATATTAAAAAGTAAATTAAATAAATTAATTTTTTTTTAGAAAAAATTGTACTTGTAACACGATCGAATTTTTAAACGTCAATCTTTGCCCAATGTTGTCACATGGTTTAATAATGAACCAATTGAGCTCGTGGCTTTTTTTTTTTGTGTTCGTATCGTTTATTCTTTTTCTTCCATTTTGGAAAACTATAGAAAAATACCTATTTATGGAAGATTTCAATTAAAAAAAATTTTTCTTATAGATGAATAAACGTGGTTAGCATTCTTCGGAAATTATTTTAAATCCTTTTCCGTTTAAGTCATTCTACTAGAAAAAAAAAAACTGTTTCTTTTTTTGACATTTTTTTATTTATTTTAATGATCGTTAAATTATCAAAGACTGACGTAAATGAAACCGCATTTTACAGTCATTTAAATGCAAATAAAATGAATATAATGAAATTTATTTTCAATTAAATTTATACAGTAAATTAAAACGAAAAAAAAAAAAGATATGATGATATCTATATGTAAAAAAAAAACTGTGCTTCAAAGAATAGTAAAATGGGTTTTCACAAAAGTAATTTAATATTCATATAAGCCCAGTTTCTAATATAACTAAGAAAGAGAAATAAAAAAAGATAAACGCAAAAATATTTTACAAATTTTTTTTTTTTTTTAAAAAAAAAATAACCTGCTCTGCACATTATTTCTATATATATATATATAAAAAAAAAAAAAAAAAAAAAAGTCTTTAGATGAAATCGCTCCTTGCCCTTCTCCCATTTGGTCTCTTGTTGCTAGCCATGAAATAATCATCCTTACTAACAAAATTATTTACAAATCCATTAAAACCATCCGTTTTTTCCCATAAAGTAGTCATTTTAGGAGAAATCTTTGACGTTGGCAATTTGTTTTGTTTACTTTTATGAAGTTTCTTTCCATTATGATTCTGATGTAGTTTTATATTAGAAATGTCCTTTGTATCCTTTTTGTTGTTCTTCTTATCGTTGTGAGGAATTTCTCGGGTAAACTTCCTTACGCCCCATTCTATAGTGTCTAATAGGAAACCACCTGAAAATTCTATTACCAAGAATCCTAAGCGGATCGCTACAACGAAAAGAGCCAGAAAAGAAGTAATTGCCGCAAATGCAGTAAAGGTTCCCAATACGCTGAGAATAAGTGGTGCACAGAACACTAGTGCTGGGATGAAGATATAAGGTGATGGCATTTGTGTATTTGATTTAAGACAAGAGAGGAATAATTTTATTTGTTTGCTTGGTAAAAGGTGGTATTTCAATAAAATAAATTTGTGATGTCAAATATATTTATTGATATTGGAAAGGAGAATGGGATGAAATATTGAAAAAAAAAAAAAACGTACGATATTTATTTGAATCAAAAAAAAAAAAAAAAAATCTTGGGGAAGTGGGGTTAGCGTAGCACCAAAGAAAATGTTTGGTTTATTTATATAAAAAAAAAAAAAATTAATTTTTTGACGTGATTATTAATAAGGAAAAACTTGTAAAGAAACAGGTAGTTTCGTAGAACCTCTAGTACTTATATGTCATATGGCTTGATATGAATGTAGTGAAATGTTTAACACGGGGTTGTTTTGATAATTTGAATAATTTGTCATGTACTTCAGATGGCATGTGATGCGTTATTTAATATCGTGACATCATGTATTAACTGTAAAAAGAGAAAACCGTAAATTAGATGATGATGAAGAAAAAGATCCCATTCTCTTATCTTTGATTCTTTAATCCATTACAAGTAAGAGATTCAAAACTTATCTTATCTCAATCAATTTCCAATTAATGTAAGATTTAAAGTAAAGTATATGTATATAATATAATTTATATTCAGATTAAGTTATTCCTATATATAGAAGTCGCTTATAAATTTTTTTTTTTGGTACGAATAAAACAGATGGTAAAATACTAATTTGACCATGTTTGGGGTTTTGTCAAAAAAACAAAGAAAAAAAAAACGACGTACAAATCTTGCCTCACCTCCCATTTCGATAAGAACTTTTTTTTTTTGTACACTATAAAGAAAGCATATCAGAAAATTAAAGAAAGCTCTAGAAAATGTACACGTGACAATGCTGCGCATACTCGTACATTGAAAAATGTGAGGATTTGAATGGATACTTTCTGCAGATATAAAAATAAAGTGGTTAGTTACACTTACGTGTATGCCCGCTTTGAATATGACACAACATGTCGATTTTTTATGTTACTTTCGTTATGTCAAGTAAACGTGTATTGCATACTAGTCTAATTATAGGACGCGTACATAACATTTTATGCCCTCGGAAAAACTGCGCAACACGTAATAATTTCTTGGAAAGAAAATTTTCATGTTCGTGTATTAATTTAATACTAATGATGTATTTATTTTCTCTCTGTCTGATGATAGAGTAGTGATGATGTTAGCAGGTAGTATATAAGGTATATAATATAGTAAGTACTCATGTGTGCGCGAAAATTGTGATAATATTATTAAATATGCGGATTCCGCAAAATCACACATTGATTGATTCCATGTACGCATATCATGTATTAAAATTAAAATCTTAATGTGCAATAAATACTACATTAGATTCTTGTCGTTATGTGATTATTAATGTTAAACAAACTTTATTAATATTTAAAAGACTTTCAATTCAGATTATAGAACTTTTTAATTCTTTTAACATGCAGTATTTGCTTAATCAATACTAATTTATATTTTAAATACATCACATAAAAAAATTTTGTTTCAAAATAAAATAATTGATAATTTTTAAAATATAAAAATAATTGGATACTTTATTAAATATTTATTTTATCTGTAAAATTTGAAAATTTCAATGTTAGCTACTATTACTAAAAAGAAAGAATAAAGATACTGTAGTTATTTATTATTACGAATAAATATTAGGATCTAACCTTATTAATATAATATATAAATAAAAATTTAATAATTAATTAATTATAATTATTTATTTTTATAAATTGCAATCTTATAAATTAAAAATTTAATATCTATAATAATTCCATAAATTTCATATATTTAATAAATAATTTAAAATTTATAAATATTTTAATTTATTTATAATGTTTAATTTTTTATTTATTAAAAATAATAATGTTATTTTTAAATAATAGAATTTTATTTAAATTTAATTGTAATCTTTAATCAAATTATATATAATAATTTATCATATTTTAATATTAGTTAAAAACATATTTAATAATATTTTTTAATTAAAAACTAATTTATTTTCTATTTGATATCAATTTGATTAGCCAAAAAGCTATATATAAAATATTAAAATATTTTATTATATTTTAAAATAAATTATTATATAAAATAAATTTTGATTTATTTAAATAATTTTAAATATAAATAAATTAAAATAAAATAAACTTATATTTTGATCTATAAATTTTTTACTAAAAAAAAAAAAAACTTTTAATAAAATTATTATAAATAAATATAATATTATAATATTAAAAAAAAATTTCTAAGTTTATATAAGGTATATATACCTATCTAGTGATAAGACTTAAAAATTATTTCAGATTAATAATAAGTTATTAAGTTAATAATTAAATTATTAATACTAAAAATTCTTATTATCAGATTTAATTTAATCACATGATTACACATTTATAATAAATCTTCTGATAATCCAAAAAAATAAAACTTGAAAATTTATTTATTTTTATCATAAATTACAAATTTAATTTTTTAATTAATATTATTTCGATTAACTGTAAATTGAAAATTTCAGTTAGAATAAGCAGCTGATTATTATTTGAAGTAAAAATGTTAACATCATCTATAATTCGTTCTGATGTTTATTCTAAATTATTTATCATTTCATCTATATCTACACTATCGCCATCTATTAAATCATTATCAACATCACCATTATTAAATTCATCATAAACTTTTAAAACATTTTGAGTTTTTTTAGACTTTTTAGTCAAAAGCTGTTCCTTTATATACCACATTATTTGAATCATCTTAATAATCCTTTTTGATAACAAATGATTTTGCTATTCTATGTATATATTACTCATAAGAAACCATACTCTTTCTGAGGTTGCTGAATTAGACAGAATTGAAAAAAGTCTACAAGCAAGCTCTGTTAAATTTAATGCATGAAGTAAGATAGTTCATCAATATCTTAACTGAATTTTGGTAAGGTTTGAACTATTTAATAATTCTGCTTGAAAAGACCTTTCTGATTTTAATAATCTAACCATTCATCTACAAATGCATTATGATCTTTATCTGGATATAGTATACAGAATAAAGAATATGCATTTTTTTAGATTTGTAAAAATCTTGATGAATTAATTTCTTTTCACAATAATATAGATGCAAAAACTAAGTAATAAGAAAAATCAGATTGTAATTTTTTTCCAATGATTATCAATTTCATTGATTATTAAAGTTTTAAATTTACTTTTATTAGAAGGTAATTTATTAACAATTTCTCTTAACCATGCTCATGTTACTGCAACTTGTCTAAAAGTAGCTTGTTCAGATTTTAGAATCATAATAATATAATCATAAGATTTTAATAGATTATAAAATATTAAAGTCTTTTTTAAATTTCTGTATTATCTACAGCATTTATACACAATAATCTATTCTTTCATTGTAATCAAAAGGTTAGTATAGTAATTGTCATAATCTAATAAAAAAAATAATTAATTAAGGTTAATAGAATTTATAAATAAAAAATATATATCAAACTAACTTACTCTTATATTATTATGATATGATAAAATAGTTTTTACAACTTTGAAAAAGGTTACCTAACATATAATATAAAAATATTGAAGTGTTAATTCTGAATCTTGTGATATTTCTTATAATTTTACCAAAGTTAAATTTAAATTTTAAAAATAGTTGATAATCAATAAAGTATTTTGATAACTAGTTGATTTTATAATTTTTGATAAAAGATTTGTTTGATAAACTATATAAAATATGGTAATGACTTTTTCACCTATTTTCAAATCCTTTAATTTTAAAAATATATATTTAATATTTAGTTAATTTAATATAACAATATTAAAATAGACTTACTTTACATATAAGATATTATGCTTTAGCCATATCTGATCCACTATCAGATACAAAGCCTATTCACTTTTTAGCAAATTTCATTCTAACTTCTTTATAAGCATTGAATATAATATCTCTAGTATGGTGAATATTTAAAAAATTTTTTACTTTTTAGATTTGACTTTGATATTTTTTATTAGTAAGAATAAAACTAACTATACTTTATTTAGATATATTTATCCATCCATCTCTAGATAAAGTTAAAAATTTTGCATCTGCAGCAAATTTTTTATTTCAAATTCTACTTCTTCATGAACTTGATCTAAAACTTCTGTACTAATCCATTTTCTTGATGGAAGATTATATAAAGGTCATAATATTTTAAATAATTTGATGACTTCAGATTTTCTACAAAAGAAAAAGTAATATTTGCTAAAATTAATACATGTAATAATTGGCAATATATTATTACTGCTTTATTTGTAGGTATGTTTTTATCAACAAAAGATTCTATAGATTTTTGTGTATAATGAATTTCTAATTCATTTTTATCTGCTAAATTAAATAATAAAGAGTAATTATTTTTGTTTAATTTTTTAATTAATTTAATTACAATATTAAAATAATGATTATATTACCTTTATTATTTGTTTATCACATAAGAATACTTACTTTTTTATTATTATTATTTGTACTATCAAAATAAAGAGTATTTTAAATTTCTTTACTAACATTAGAACATTTTTCTTTAAAATATTTTAACATATTGGCAGATATACCACCCATTTTTTTAGAGTAATATTTGCATGTTGCTCATGATGAGAACTATTAAATAATTGGCCTTTAATAAAATGAAACCAAATAGGACTCTTTTTTCTACCCTATTTTTTTAGTGGCATTTTTCACTATATGCAAAAATTTAGATTCATCTAATGTAATCATTCAGTAATAAATTAATCAATTATATAATATATATTTATATTCAATTAATTATATTTGATTTAATATTAATAATTATTAACTACTTAATAATTATTTATTAATACTTATTAACTTACATAGATTAAAAAAAATTATGGGTTAATTAATAAATAATTATTAATTACTGATTAATTAAAATTAATATTTAAAAATTTAAAAAGTCCCATTATTGTTTATCAAGTATACATGATTAGTATTTAATTTTATTCATTATCATAATCTCTCCTTCA
>CAJVPQ010003041.1:0-12045 GCA_910591825.1 Funneliformis caledonium
TGTGTTATATTATATTTCAGGAAAATTTAAGGGGTAGTTCTATAATAATTTTGGACGATCTTGGGCGGTCAGATATTTATGACCGCTACTGTATCATAAGGTCAACTAGTAACAGGTGATAAGTACAACCATTCTATAAGTTGAAGTTGCATAATTCTCAATCTAACAGTATTGACTAGCAAAGCAATGTCATTTATCATTTTGAGGAAATCAGAAGATTTAGCTAACATTTGCTTGTCATAAAAGTGAGCCAAGTTGTATCCAAACATTAAGTAGATAATAGAGGCAGGTAAAGACTTGGTGAGATGGAACTTGTTTTTGAAAAGCTCAAAATGAAGCCATTATAATATTGCAGAAATTTACTGATAGAAAGGTCAGTTTAGTTTTGTAAATAATTCGAGAGATGATTACAGAATTAAAGACTGCTATAATTTGTTTAACTGTAAGTCATTTTTTATCTAATGCATTTTTAACTTTTTTGAACTCTGTTGAAACTTGGTTTTGATATATGAGGTATTATCAAATAGTGATATCCAGACACTAAGATAACGAGTGAAGTCTTTGTGTGAGAGTGGTAAAGCCAAATGTTCTTGTTATTGAAAGCAAAGTTAACAGCACTGGTGTCCTTAATATTCGTTAACTAAACTGATTTGTCCTAATTTACTTGGATACTGTTGAGAGTAAAAAAGGAGTCTGCAAAAGTTATTATATTTTAGAGATTCATTCTAGAATCTGCCATCTAGAGGGTATCATCCATATAAGCGAGCACAGAGACATGATTTGTGAATTGAGTTGTGGAATTTTTTGTAAGGTCTTTTCTCCAATTGACGCTTTAAGTATATCCTAATGAGAAATTTTGAATTTTGCATAACAGTAGATTGTAATATATACACCATAATATTAGAGAGATAATTTTGCCTTGATCGATACCTGAGAGGACATAGTAGACATCAGTGTTATCATGTATAGTAAATATTTAGTTAAACTGGAGGGTAAAAATTGAGATCATTAAATTAACAAAAGTCATAGAAAGGTGTAGTCTAGTAAGCGCTCTAATTAACATTTTCAGATTGACTCTGTCATATGCTTTTGACATGTCTTAAAATAGGATCTAAAGGTTATTGTGATAAAATAATGCATCATATTTAATGTTATCAAGGATATTAATTAGTTTGAATGTGCTTCTAAAGGAGTGATCAGCAAAGTTATTACCTTTGAGAACATTATATGTAGCTAAAATATTAAGAAATTGACTATTGACAAGTTTAATAAGAACTTTTCTAGGACATTCTAGCAGAGTGATCAGTCTAATATGATTGAGATTGAATTCTCATAGTTTTAGTTTTAAAATTGGATATACGAAAGCCAGGTTCCATCTATGGGGAGTCAAGTTATGCAAAAGACAACTAGAGGCAATCTTCTAAAAACATTTAAACGTAAAAGGACTAAGATGTTTCAACATTTCATTTGATATTTTAGAAGGGCCAGGAGCTTTACCATTAGGTAATAATTTAAGAATATTAGACCATTCTTCTTCAGTGAGAGATTGCATGAGAGGATCATAAATACTAGAATCAATATTATTTAAAGGTATATATTTCTCTTTCTATAGATCCAGGATCAGTGAATTAGAATATCTGGATCTTACAATTTGTTGAAAATGCCGAGCTGTCTCTCTTTTTACATCTATAAGGTCTGTAAGTAATTCTTTGGATGGACTATTATTATTGATATAACGATCTAAAAGAATAGTTGTACGAGGGTGATTAAGGAGAGAGTCAAACATAGCTGATTGATTCGTGATAAAATTTTCACATCTGCGATCTATTGCTTCTTGTATAGATTTTGATTTATATTCTACTTCTTGTATTTTTGCAGTGGCTATTAGGATCTTCTTTAGGTTTTTGAGAAGAGGTAACATTGTTAATATGAAATTTAAAATATATGTATCTGATGTAAATAGGAGGCAATCGTATTCTATTGAGAATTGTGAGGCTTTATTAAATAAAGTATCCTATTTGTTGTTAAAATAACCATCAACTAAACATGATTTGAAAACTCGCTCCAATTTATGCAAAAGTTTAATAAATTTATAGATCAATTTGAGTAGTTTTGGTCTAAGATCATGGGTATGATGAGAGGTGTGTTTGTTCGGTATACATTTTAATGTTGCATCTATAATGGCTTTTTGAAGTAGATCCTATACAAAGTTGATTTTATGGATATTAGAAATACTGTTCAAATCTGTGGAAGCTAGTCTTGATTTTTTGCAATAGGCGTCTACAGCATCAGTAAATGTAGACCAATTATCATCAGTCATATCATGATATGAGAAAACAAGTTTTTTTATCATCAAGGCATTTGTTAAAACTTGGATTAATAGAAGCTAAAGCTATAGGGCGGAAATGATACAATGATCAGACAACAACGTATCTACTAGAATAACTTGATAGTCATTAAAGTCTGGAATTAAAGAAGAAGCAATATAGATGTGATCAATCCTTAAACGTGACGAACTACTGATATATGTATAAAGATCATTAACATTTCTGATTTATTTAACAAAGTCATAAGTGTTAATAAAATTGTTGTTTGCAATATAATCCATAAAGTGTACTAAGTGTGAGAGGTTGTGAGATCTTGATAGGTCAGTATTAAAGTCCCCTAAAATAATGATATAGAAGTTAGTTTTTGTAGCTTCATCTAGAAGAGTACGTATCTGTTAAATAGTTTTTAAATGAAGAGATTCATCAAAATAGGATAAATAAATGTTAATAATATGAAGTTTGTTTTTGAATTGAAAATCAAGGCAAAAAATTTAATTAAAAAGAATGAGTGATGAAAAATATGATCAGTGAGGTATTTTCTGATGAGAAATCCAATGTCAAAGCCCAAGCGTTAAATGTCAGGGTCTGTGGAAAAGAAGGGTATAAATTTGTTTTTGCAAATAGATTTGAGAGGGAATTGTTAAAGGGGTGTAGTGAAATTAGTTTCTTGTAATGCAATAATATCTAAATAGTTAATGAAATAGAGATTAACTAAAGTTGTTATTTATGTGGTCGAGTAATGAACGAGTATTATGGATTGCAATATTAAAAAAAATGGGGTAGGTTTGATATTTGTGTGATTATTTTGTATATTCATAAAGATGATTAAAAAAGAGATCAGGGTGGATTGATTCAGTGCTATACTCATTTACCCATATTGCATCTGGTTTGTTTAATTGAGGAATAGGTATGTGTGTAAAGTGATTTATTGGTAGTTCTATACACAAATTTTTGAATACAAGCAACTGCTTCGAGCGCAGAGTTGAGTTTTTCAATATTTTGTTTATTATTTAAGCGTAATTCTTCATTTTCTTGAACAAGCCATTGGATTTTCCCTTCATATTCTACGATTTTGGATTCAGAGGTATCGACACCCTCTTCATATTGAGTTTCATCTATCTCCATGTCGGCCTTGCCTTTTTTTTATTAGCAATGTTTAGTTCAGTGACTTTCTCCAAAGTGAAAGTGAAAATATTTAAATGTCGTTCGATGGTGTCAAGACGACGGACTGTAAAAGTGAGATCTGTATGTATTTTAGCAAGCATTTCTATAAGCGCATCTAATTTTAGCATTATTTTAGTAGCATCAGATAGTTTCCATGCAGATTGGTTATCACATTGTTGCTATGGAGAAAGATAATTATCTTCAACTTGATCTGACTAGGATTTATTGATATGAATCAAATCATCTAAAGATGATGTATTATTATTTTTGTTTTTGTTTTTATTGTTATAGTTATATGTGTTGTTGTTGAAAGGTAGTTTGGAGTAAACGGAAATGATAGGGGGTTTGTTCAGAGGTGATATGTTATGACGAGTATTGTTTGCAAAGGATCGAGGATTTTTTGGATCAAATACAGTATCTTTATCATATACGAAAATAGGTTATACAGGCTTAGAAAGAGCTAAATAATTTTTAAATTAGATGGGTTTAAACCTCTAGTATAGATTTTGGGTTTAACGATCCTGTGGCATAGTACGTTTTTTTTACATAAACGAGAGTTATATCTAGACATAATACAATAAGCACACAGTTTAGTATCAGGTTGTGTCTAAACGAGTCTTTTGTTATCTAAACAATTTGGTCGCCATTAATTGCAGCAAACAAATCTTTCTCAGATTCAAAATGCATGAAGGCGTATTATAAATTTTGGTAATTTAAGCAGGCTTTAGAAACTACCCATGTCATCGCATTGACTGCTTTTACAATAGGTTCCAATTCACATCTGGAGGTGTCTTTGGGCAATTTGTGAGTTTGAATGCAAATTTTGAACGAAGTTGAATTTCCTCAGTTGTAGCAGAGCAGGGATAAACTCAGACTAAGTCTTTAAGAATGAATTGGCCTTTTATATCTTTGAATATTGTCATATCAGTATCTTTTGTAAAGAAGATAGTCACTTGTTACCACAAATTTTTGGTGATCATGAAACATCTTAGAATATTGTCAAATTTGGTGAATGTTGATTAGATAACATTTTCAGATGTTGAAATAGGAATCTCTGTGATCTTGATCGCCAAATTGGAGTTGAACCTAAATAAGGTAGGATGCTCGAATGGCATCAATTTCAAATCTGCCATATTGAAAAATTTAGCACGAAAAGCATTGTTGGCATCTAAACTCGTAGAGAAATCAAATTGGACAATTTTGAACGTTTTATTTGCAGGGTTTTGCTTTACAGAGGCACTAATGAATGATGAAAAATTAACGCCATTGAACATCTCACAAGCATGATTAATTTTTCTTTATTTGATTTTTCAGGGAGAAAAGTTTTATGGGCACAATAAATGTAAAAAGAATAGGCATTACGAATACGTTTAAAGAAGAGTATATTAGGCAAAGAACTATTTTTTTCAACTAAGTTTTTAGTAGAGTCATGTGCTTAGTCTTCATCCATAGTGTTAGTGGTTTTAGGAGTGACCAGAGCTGAAGCACTTTCGTTTTCAGTTTGAAGAGGTGGGTTTACTTTCATATTGTTTTGAGAGCCAGAAGTGATATTTGAGTTATCAGTATTATTATTGTCAGTAGAATTGGGACAGTTAAGAATAGTAACTGTTTTCTTTTGAGGTAGTTCTAAAGACTTTTTGTCAAAGGATGAGTCAGGATGACTACGAGTGTTGTGTTGAGTTTTTGGATTGTTGTTAAATTTTTTTTGAGTGACTTTTTCATAGTGGTTTTGAATAAAGTGGAAAAGAATTTTTTAGGATATCTTCACAAATTTTTTTTTTTTGAAGTGTGGTAGTTTTGCATGATCTTTATTAAATTTATATAGGATATCTTGGCAGAATTTAGTATTAAGTAAATAATACCAATTTTGTGTAACTTAGCGATCTAGATCAAAATTTATTACATAATAAAATTTAGGTATAGAAAATTTTTTTAAGCACACTAGCTACTATAAAACTGATATTGGATTCTGATTCTCCTCAGTGCAGTGATTCCAACAAGCTAAATTTTGTTGAAATCAGACCAGCTGATCAGAAATTATTGTGCAGCAAAGATCGGTAAATTATTATATAAAAGGGTTCAGCTACTTTTTATAATAATTTGCCGATCTTTGCTACGTGATAATTCCTGATCAGCTGGTCCAATTTTAACAAAATTTAGCTTGTTAGAATTGCCGCACTGAAGCGAATCGAAATCTAATGTCAGTTTTGTGGTAGCTAGTGTGCTTAAAAAAATTTTCTATATCCAAACTTTACTATGTAATAAATTTTGATGTAGATCACTAAGTTACACAAAATTGGTATTATTATCTTGATACTAAATTCCGTCAGGATATTCTTCAAGATTTGGGTTTTAAAATAAGTATAAGATCATATTTCTAGCATCTGTGGTTGATGAGTTATAGCTGTCAAAGGTAACCAATCACGCTTATGTTCCTTTTGGTAGTCACTGTATATACATCATGAATTAGTTAAGTCGAGATATCTAAGATAATAAAAGCTGAGAAAGCATTAGAAAATTAATAATCAACTGTAAATAAACTAATGGAAAGGATACATGATAAATATTGAAGGATTAAAGTGACAAATGATATAGAATAAACTAATTTATTTATTAGAAAATTAAGAGAAAATTTAGAACTTTTTTTAAATAGTTAATATTAAAATTTTTTTATTTTAAAAATTTTTATATTATTTATGCTAATGAAAAATAACACTTATATATTTACTTACTATAATATTTATTTAATACAATATTTATCTAACAATATTATTTAATGCTGATAATACAAATGTTTATACATAAAATAAATTTAAAGTATTACAAAATTTTATTCACATAACCATCTAATCTTCTGATGTAACTCTGCTGATTCATCAATCACATGATTGAACCTGATTTTAACAACTTTCCTAGTGTAATCACCAAAAAATCACTGGCATGTAATCAATTTTGTTGATCATACCTAAAAATAATTAGATTAATTTTTAACAAAAATTGATTTTTTAAAATAAAACTTAACACAAAATTTTTTGGCATTTAAAATTATACCACCTATAAGAATTATTTCATGCTCTACAATTTTGCTTAGAGATAAAAAAGAAGTTTTAAATATTTTTTTTGATTTTTATATTATATTTTATAAAAGATAACTCTACTAAAAAAACAGTATTCATAATCATCATTTTCTTATTAAAAAAACTTGTAAAGAAGGCAAAATTACATATAAAATTCAATTTTGGAATTTGCGTAGTATTTTTTCTAGGTTTTATTTAAAAAAATAAAATAAAGAAAAATTTCATTAAGCTTAATAGTTTATTTTTGAAAATAATTAGCAGAAATTAATTACATGTTGGTAATTTTTTAGTAGTTATGCTAGAGAAATCTAGCTTTAACTTCCCAAAGTAAGTAATTAAAATGAGCTTTTCATACCGATAAATGATATTAAATAGTAATGGAATTTTTTGCAAATATTCATGAAATAGTTATACACTACCTTTATAAAAGTTTTATATTTTTCCTATTTAGCACTCGAAAGACATGAAGAAAAAATGATTATGAGAAAAAGATATATTACATGAAATAAATAATATTCTTAAAACTATGCAAATTATAAAATTGAGTAATAAACTATAAGAAAATCAGGAATTAAAAAAAATAAATGAAATTGTAATATATAAAATTAAAATGTTAAAACAGTAAAAGTGAAAATATCATGAAGAGATTAAAGGAAGGTTTTTAAGGTATATATATGCAAATACAAGAAGAACGGATGAGCTGTATAAGGATTTTTAACTTGTATTTATAAAAAAAATTATTAAGAAAGCTGTCATTTTGTTCTCTTAGCATTGTGAAAATCTGACAACTTGACAATCTGACAAAATGATTTTATCTACAAAATATCAAAAATGATTTATATATAAAATTATGAAATTTTTGGATAAATTTATATTCAATGTAATACTACCAACTAATTTGTTTTTATAAGGCATGTCAGTGAAGTAGTTAATATAATAACTGAATAAGAGGTTAAAAGTATAGTAATTTTACAATTAATCTTTAATTTATAAAGAAATAATTAACATTTTACTTTATTATCATTGATAGATTTGAAATTACCAATTAGAAAGTCTGATTTTTATAGATATTAAAAATATGATCAATAAGTGAATTTATTATAATGAATGCATTAGTAATAGTGATCATAATTTTTGGGAATATTTATATATAAGATATACTTCCCAATCAAAAGTATTAGACCACGTGATTTTTGTTATACTAATTAGCATAATTTTGCTGATTATAACTTGTGATCCAATACATAAAATAAGTTAATTTTTTTTCTGTATAGCTACGAACTTCTTGTATTCAAATATAATTTTTTTAAAATGCTCAAAATCTGAGAACTTTTGAATTTAAGCGAGGTAAAATAATTGACTTTTAGAAAGATGATCATGTTGAGCGAGATATTGTAAATATTCTTGACTATCCTAAGTCTACTATTCATAATATTATTGAAAATATAAGACTAAACACCAAATTTCCAATGTTTCTAGGTCTAGCAGACCTCCTAAATTAACAGAAAGAAATGTTAGATATCTTATAAAAACTGTTAAAAAGGATAAACAATAATTCTTGGATGAAATTATAGAAAAATTCAATCAGATATCAATAGTTTCAGTGAATTCTAATACTATAAAGTGTACTTTATATAATAAAGATTTTTATGATCATTCTGGAAAGAAAAAACCTTTAATATCTGAAGTAAATCGTAAAAAAGGTTAAAGTAGTGTCATATTAGAAAAGATTGGAAATCTGAGTGAGATACAATAATATAGAGTAATGAATCTTACTTTTATTGTTTTAAAATGATGCTCATCACTGGGTTTGGCATCTTTCTCATGAAAATATGATATAAATTGTTTAATTTTCACAATAAAGTCAGAAAATCAAGGCATTATTATGTGGGATAATGCTCTGAACGTTTCAGTTCAGTCTAGATTATAGGCTAATCCAAAACCAAACTGAAAATTTCGGTTCAGTTCAGATTATAAATCTTAAAAATGTCAATCCGAAACTGAACTGAACTGTAAACCAGTAAAAATCTGAACTGAACTGAATATTTCAGATTAATCCAAAATTTCAGATTATTTAGAATGATAATTTAATTGTTTTAATCAAAAGATTCTTTTATCGTTCATTTGAAATGATAATTTAATCATTTTAATTGAACGATTTTCTTATTGTTCGTTTGGAACGATAACTTCAATCATTCTAAATGAACAATTTTCTTATCATTCGTTTGAAATGATAACTTCAATCATTCCAAATGAATGATTTTCTTATCGTTCATTTAGAACGATAACTTCAATTGTTCCAAATAAATGATTCTTTTATCATTCGTTTGGAATGATAATTTAATCATTCCAATTGAATGATTCTCTTATCGTTCATTTGAAATGATAACTTCAATCGTTTCAAATGAATGATTCATTTATCATTTGTTTGGAATAATAATTTTATTATTCCAATTGAATGATTTTTTATCATTCATTTGGAACGATAACTTCAATCATTCCAAATGAATGATTTTTTTATCATTTGTTTGGAATGATAATTTAATTGTTCTAATCAAACAATTTTTATCATTCATTTGGAATGATAACTTCAATCATTCCAAATGAATGATTCTTTTATCATTCTTTTGGAATGATAATTTAATCGTTCCAATAAAATGATTCTTTATCATTCATTTAGAATGATAATTTAATCATTCCAATCAAATGATTCTTTTATCGTTCGTTTAAAATGATAATTTAATTATTCTAATTGAACGATTCTTTTATCATTCATTTGAAATGATAATTTAATTGTTTTAATCGAATGATTCTTTATCATTCATTTAGAATGATAATTTAATCATTCTAATTGAATGATTTTCTTATCGTTCATTTGGAATGATAATTTCATCATTCTAATTGAATAATTTTCTTATTGTTCATTTGGAACGATAATTTTATCGTTCTAATTGAACGATTTTCTTATTGTTCATTTGGAATGATAACTTCAATTGTTCCAAATAAATGATTTTTTTATCATTCAATTAGAACAATAACTTCAATTGTTCCAAATGAATGATAATTTAATCGTTTCAATTGAACAATTTCTTATCGTTCATTTAAAATGATAATTTAATCATTCCAATTGAATGATTTTCTTATCATTCATTTGAAACAATAACTTCAATCATTTCAAATGAATGATTCTTTAATCATTCATTTGAAATGATAATTTAATTGTTCTAATTGAACGATTCTTTTATCTTTCATTTGGAATGATAATTTAATCATTTCAATTAAACGATTCTTTTATTATTCTTTTAGAACGATAATTTAATCATTCTAATTAAACGATTTTTTTATCGTTCATTTAGAACATAATTTCAATCGTTCTAAATGATCTGAAATTTCGGATTAATCTGAAATTTTCAGTTTGGTTCTGATTTTTTTCAGTTTAGATTAGATTTATAATCTGAAAAAAATCAGAACTAAACCGAAAATTTTCAGATTGAAATTTTTGCAATCCAAAATCAAACCGAAGTTGATTTGAACTGAAAATTTTTGGATTAATCTGAACCATTCAGAGCTTTATGTAGTGATGTTTTACTAAAAATAAGATTGACCCTTTAATTCAAGTTTCTGGTAGAATAACAGGTTCTGTACATATACAGGACAAAAGTATCTGGACAATTGCGATGTTATACAAATTTAACTGTATATTGCTAATCTTTAAATAATAATAGAATGCTGTTAATCCTACACTCAACCATAGAACTTAGGGCAACTATGACTTAATAATAGGGAGTAACGTACGAGAAACTACTAAGTTACTGTAGAATAAATCCTATTACAATCAACCTTAGATTTATACTTTAGACAAATAAAATAACTTTAATAACTTATAAATACAATAAACACAATTGATACGTTGAAGGATTTTTAATATGTGTAGTTTAGAAAGAAATTCCTTTATTGTAGAAATTTGTATCCTTAGCAATCCTTAACCTTGGATTCTAAGTCTTAAACTCAAACTATTGAGTTTACACTATTATCTCTACCCTTTTATAAAGACAAATTCTATCTTATTTATATAAAAATACAATTATAAGAAATTACTATTTAACGCTAAACTATTTTATAACGATAAAATAAATATAAAAGATAAATTACAATTTAACGATAAGAATAATATAATAGATAATAATAATAAAATGTAAGAATAAAATAAATAAAATAAAAATATTAACTAAGTTAAAAATGCTAATGATGCTAATAACGTTGATCATTCATCAATCTTTGTGACGCAGTAAGATTAATTTCACATGGTATCAATGCCTAATTTCTAACCAAATTCGTTATTTTTTTTTCAGAATCCCACAGCTTCGCTTTTTTAAATAAAAAAAATTTTTTTATAAATAATTATTTCAATACATAAAAATACCAAAAACCTGTGAGCTTACACCTTTTGAGCGTAGAGAAATTGTAGGTTTATCAAAGGGCGGATATAGCATAAGAAACATCTCAGAAATTCTTAGCAAACCAAATCTACTGTCCATAATGTAATTACAAAATACAATAAAAATCTGCACTGATATTGCACCTAAGAGTGGTAGACCTCTAGCTTTATCAGATAAAATAAACGTCAATTAGGAAGAATAGTCTGACAAAACCGTAAACAAGCTGTGGAAGAAATTACTGAAAAATTTAACTAGGGTCTTAATATTTCATTAAGTAATAAACTGTTAAGCGAGCACTGCATTCTATGAATTATTATAAGTGTACTAATAGGAAAAAACCTTTAGTTTCTAATGTAAATAAAAAAAAAGTTGGTAAGATGAATAGAATTTTATAATTTTTAGTGATGAAACTCATTTTGAATTATTTAGAAATGATGCTAATCAATGGATTTGGTATAGGATTCATGAAGTATATGCAAAAGATTGTTTAATTCTAACAGTTCAAAAGTCAGAAGGAGTTATGGTTTAAGGGTATTTTTGCAACTTTAAAGTAGGACTATTAGTACTAATTGAGGGAAAATTAAATGCTAAAAAGTATGTAAAATTATTTAAACGTTATCTTTTACCTTTTCTTAATGAACTTGAACCTAATAGTCATACTTTTCAAGATGATAATACTCCAGCATATACAGCATGATTCACAAAGGATTAGAAAGAAGAAAATTTACATCAATCACTTCCTTGGCCAGCACAGAGCACTGATTTAAATCCAATTGAGAATTTGTGAGATATATTGGAAAGAAAGGTTGGGATGCATAGTCCTAAACTAAAAAATAAATCAGAACTTTTAGCTGCTCTTAAAGAAGAATGGTATCAAATTGAACCTAAAAGATTATTAAAGTTAGTTGAAAGTATGCCTCATAGAATTAAGGCTGTAATAAAAAGTAAGGGGTATTCTACGCTATATTAGTATTATTTTTAGATTAATATAAGCTAATAAATGGTTAAAATTTATGTGTTTTTACTAAAGATTATAAT
>CAJVPQ010003042.1:0-12043 GCA_910591825.1 Funneliformis caledonium
TTTCTTTAACCTTGTTTATTTGTTTAATTCCAAATTTCTCTTACTTTTTTTTTATTCAGATGAAATATAGAGACTTTGATCAAATAAAACATATAAAGATATCTTAAGTAAAGTTATTTAGCAAGTTTATAATTATCTGATTCTTAATTTTCATTAAAATTAATTTGGTATTTAGTGAGTTCGTAATGCTAATGATACACAAATTTACTTTTTTAACATTTTGCATTATTTTAGTACTTTAATTCAAGAAAATTACCTTTTATAATCTAAGTAAAGTTATTTAGCGAATTTGATATTACTTTAATCTCAATTTTTATCAAGGTGGATTTGATATTTGTGCAGTTTGTAATGCTAATGATAAACAAATTTACTTTTTTAATATTTTGCATTATTTTAGTACTTTAGTTTAAGAAAATCGCCTTTTGTAATCTAAGTTATTCAAAAAGTTCAAAATTACTCAAATCTCAATTTTCTTTAAGGTTAGTTTAGTATTTATAGAGTTTATAATAATAATGATACATGAATTCGCTTTTTATACTATTTAATGATTTTTAATCATTTTATTTAAAATTTAAATAGAATAAAAAATATATAAAATACTATTAGTATTATTGGTTAAATTTTGACTAACTTTAATAATTAAAATATTAAAAATAAATAAATTATTTAATATTAGTAATATAATTAATAAAAAAAATTTGAAAGTATTAAATAAAATTAAAAAACAAATTTAAAAAAATTATTAAAAAAAAAAAAATATCTATAATTTTTTTTTTATATTATTATTTTTAATTTCTATTTAAAAAATCTATTAATAAAAATTGCATGTATTAAAAAAATTAGCAATCTATAACTGAAAAAAAATTTAAATCTAAAAATCAAAAAATCAATTATTAAAATATAAGACAAATTAAATAAAAATTAACTGAAAAGAAAAATTAAATTAGAAAAATTAATTTAATTAATAAAAATTAAACTTCTTTTTTATTAATATAATTAAATATTTTCAAAAATTTGGATTTATATTTTTATTTATCATAAATAAAATTTTAAAGTTTAATTAAATTGGTTATGTAATCAATTATTTAATGCTAAATGGAAAATGAAGTTTCTTGCAAATTGCAAATTCTAGTTATTCTATTTAAATTTTAATAAAATGATTAAAAATCATTAAATAGCATAAAAAGTGAATTTATGTATTATTATTATTACGAACATTACAAATATCAAATTAACTTTAACAAAAATTGAAATTTGAAATATATTAAAACTTCTAAACAACTTTATTTCAACTATTGAAAGGAATTTTCTTAAACTAAAATACCAAAATAATGCAAAATGTTAAAAAGTGAATTTGTGTATTATTAATATTATGAACTTCATAAATACTAAAATCTTTAATTATAGATAATTTAGAGGTAATGTGTAATAAATATGTTATAGCAATTCTTCATACTATAATAAATATTACTAGAGATATTACAAATAAAACATTTATTATAATACCTAAATATGAAATAATTAGTGATAAAAGTTCTAAAAGAGTTAATTTTTGCAATTAAAAGTATAAAATATTTTTCTTTAATTTTTTTTAAAACTGTAATTTTAAAAATATTTTATTATTTTATTTTCTTTTAGGAGATAAAAAATTTTATTTATTAAATATTATAATAATAAAAGATTTAAGTATAATATTTAGTATATTAAAGAATATAGTTTATACAAATAAGTCTTTCTAAAAAAAAATTTAATTAGAAACATATTATTTAAAATAATAAAATATATATAATCTACAAATTTAATATATATTTTTATATCTTAAGTTTTTATATTAAAAATTAATTAAATTATAATAAGATTATAGTTTTATATATTTTTTTTTATAATCCATTTTTTTATAATAATAAAAATAAATATTAAAATAAAAAATAAATCAATGATTTTATAAATTTAAAATTATATTAATTTTATAAAATTTATAGAATTAAAATAATAAAAAAATAAATTATTTAATTATTATTAATTTTATTATATAGATTTATTAGTATAATAAAAGAATGCTAAAAGGCTGATAACATATTGCTTAATAGAATTGATTATACTTCAGCATAAATTAATAAATTATAATTAATTTATATTTTAATAAATGTAATTATTTTATTAATAATTTATAATAAATATTATATTAAACGTAATTAATTTTAATATTATAAAAATTAATTAATATTAAATTATAGAATTGTTTTTTCAAATAATTTTTAGATAATAATACTAATAAAAATTTTAGTTTATTATTAGATTTTTATTAAATAAATCAAATATAATTTAAACATTTTTGTCATTTTTATAATTTATAATTTTATATTTTATCTTTAATACTTTACATATATACATATTTCATGCTAATAAATAATTTAATAAATAATAGTTTAATATATAAAAAATTTAAATATTTACCTGTTATAATGCTATACTCTAATACTGTTAAAATTCAATAAAAAAAGTATAAAATAGTTAATTTTTAAAATATTACTTCATATAGCTTGCATTCTAATATTGAAAAATCTATCTATAAATTATTATATTTATTTATTACTTTTTAAATTTATTAATTAATTTTGATAATTAAATTATTATATAAGTATTTTTTAATTTTATCTTATCAATAAATTTCTTTTATATGATAATTTCTTTTAAATTAAGTTGTAAATTAAAGTTTTTTATTAAATTATTTATTATTATTAATATTAAAATCACATAGTAGATATGCTTAATTTTATCACATTTTATCAATCAATTTACTAATTATTTATTCATTTTATCATATATAAAAATGTTCTAATTAGAAATTCTACATAATAATATATGTTAAATTTTTATAAGTAGTTATATTTTAATATAATAAAATAATATATTAAATTATCAAAATATAATTATTATTGGATAAGTTATACTAGAAGCAACATTTTACTAAAATTAATATTAATTATTATAATAATATATAATTTATATTTGAAATATTCAAAAATTTGACTCAAAATTTAACTTTATATTATTTAAAATTTTATTATAATACTTTTATATTATATTTTACATAATTTAAATTAGGAAATATAATAATTAATATAATTTGATTATGTATATATAACTTTACCTAAATCTTAAAAGTCTAAATTATTAATATTTATAATAACATATGATTTATATATGAAATATTCAAAATTTTAACTCAAAGTTAACTTTTGTATTATTTATAATTTTATTATAATACTTTTATATTATATTCTATATAACCTAAAATATCAAATATTATGATTAGCATAATTTAACCACATATTTATAATTTTGCCTAAATCTTAAAAGTCTAAAAATATTAATTTATTATATAATTTATCTAATTGTTTATTTTAACCCTAAACTAACTTATTTATAATGCCTAATCTTTGATTTACTATTTTAAAATCACATTTTATATAATTTAAAATATTGAATTTATTGATTTGTAGAATTCATCTAATCATATGCTATATTGCTTGAAGCTTTTAATTTAGAATCAGCTAATTTTATTTAATATTATAATTCATTTATAAATAATCAATAAGATGATATAAATAAGTCTACTATGCTTTTTAGAATATAGTAATTGATAATTTTTTATTTTTTTAAATTTTGTATTATTTAGATTCTTTTTTAAATTGATTTACTTTCATAAGTTTTAAATATAAGAACGTGATAGTAATAAAAATATATTTTAGACTATCTTAGTAATAATAAAAATTATTTTTATATTAATATATAAGCTTATTATTCCTTAAATTATAGAATTTCACTAGCAAATTTGCCTGCTTATTTACTATAAATTTACTTAAGATTTATTTTTATAAAAAATTAAAATTTTAAAATTTTTTTAAATTAATTTTATAAATATATATAATATTATTCCTTAAATTGTAGAGCTACACAATCAAATTTGCCTATTTATTTATTATAAATTTTTTTCTTATGAAAATTAATATTTTTTAAAAAAAATTTTTTAAATTAATTTTATAAATATATATTATATTATAGTAATTTATTTTTTAATTATATAATAAATAATTTATAGTTACTTATAAGTTAAAAATTTATATTTTAAAAAAATTATAAATTTAAAAATTAAATTATTTAATAATAAATATATATTAAATTACATTTTTCATATAATTATTATATTACTAAAATTAATATTTAATATTTTATTAAAAAAAATAACACATTTTTTTTAAGTTTATAAGCAAATTTACTTACTAAACAATCCAAAGAATAGTAACTTTTATTTTTAATTATATAATAAATAATTTAAAGTTAATTATAAGCTAAAAATTTTTAAATTAAAAATTTTATCATTAACTTTTAACAATTTTATTAATATTACTTTTAGCAATATTAATTATAATAAAATATTATAAAATTTATTATGAAAAATAATTTTAATTATTATAATTTTTATAATTTACTAAGAAATTTTATGAGTTTTATTAATAGTAAAATGATTTAATTAATTTGCAAACATATGAATTTTAAAATAATTTTTATAATAAATTTTTAAAACTTAATTTTAAATATTATTTAAAAAATTTCTTAATAAACTTAAAATTTCTTCTAATAAAGTTAATAAAATATATATTAAATTATATATTTTATATAATAATTATATTATTAATATTAATATTTTATATTTTATTAAAAAATTAATACTTTTTTTTTATGATTATAGGCAAATTTACCTGTTTTACTATTTAAGAGATACTAAATATTAAGAAAATATAACAAATTTAAAATATTTTAAAAATTTATTCAAATCATTTTATTATAATTAAATGTTATTAAATTAATTTTTTTTATTAGCTTTTATTGATTAAATATATAAAATTATAATATTTTAAATTTAAATAAAAATTAATATTTAAAAATTAAAATATATATTATATTATAGAAAAATATATAAATATTATAAATAATATATTTATATATAATATATAGTTAACTCTTGATATAGCAAACTCTTGATATAATGAATTTTTTGAACAAATATAATAAAAATACTTTTGTTATAATGAATTAGCCAATCAAATCTCTTAAAATATTTATTATAGTCTTATAGCGAAATTGAAATCTAGAACATAGAGTTCGTTATAATAAAAGTTGACTGTATATTATTACACCTAAAAATTATGTGTAAAAATGATCTGTAAGGTTGCAAAAGAATGATTAATTTTGTGTTATATTAAATGATTGCAATACTATTAGTTAAATTGGATAATTAAATAATCTACATGTCTTGTTTTCCAATTTTAATAGTCTAATTTATTATGCAAATAGATCTTATTATATCATTCATTATTGATATCATTTAATTCATTTATTTTATTTAAACTATTTTATTTATTTCTATTATTTAATTAATTTACATTATTTTATATATTTTATCTATTTTCTTTACTTTATTTAGTTTATCATTATTAGTAAGTATTTTTATATAAATAGAAGTAGTTTATCAATATAAAAAAGCAGATCAAAGTCTTATTTTGTAATAAATATTTTGATAAATAAATTGTTTAGTACAGACGTGCCAATAGAGAAAGTATTAGTCTTTTATTTGTTAAATAATTAATTATATGTATTACACCCTACTTATCTTATTTATTTTTATTTCTTTTATCTCATATCTATATTTTTAATCTTCTGTATAAAGGAAATCTTCTATTAAACTGTGATATTACAAGTGATTTACTTGCAATCTAAAGGAACTGGCATAACACTTGATGCTTTTTGCCAGAATCATTTGTATTCCTACATGATTAATTTTGATCTATTAATATAAAGACAACAATTTTATAATCAATTACACACCTTAAGGCTAATTAATTTTGTACAATACTCTTTCGATTCTTCTTGTCCTATTTGCTACCCTAAATATACTGTTGCAAGTATCCCTCAATTCATTAACTTTGGTATTAGTTTTTTACTAAATACCCTGTATCAACTTTCATTTTAAATACCAAAAAGCAATTAGAACGGTTAATAAATAGCATGCAAATTGACTCTATTTTAGGAAAAATTGAAATTTCAATTCATTAGATATATACAAAACTTAGGTTCTTATATAAATATTTGATAGGATATATACAACGCATGACCCTTTGAAGTTTTATACCAAATAAGCGAAATAGCTCAATCTATAAATACTCAAATAACCACTTCTTTATCTAATATACCATCTGTTTCAATTCACTCTAATACACCTGACCTATTGGACGGAGAAGATTTTAACTTCAACTTATTATTTCAACTTAAGCAAATATGATCAATCAACAGGATATTCAAAATCTTACTATAGCAGTTCAAGAATTTACAGAATTGTTCATTTTACAAAGACAACTAGCAGCAAATAATAGTGTTTTTCAGCTAATTAATAACTTACAAGCTAATGCCAATGCAATAAATAGTAACCTTCAATGAAGAGAGATATGTGTTGTTGACTTACCTTACTTTTATGAAAGCAATCAAGATCCTATCAGATAGCTTGAGAAATTTACATGTTTCTGCAATACAAATAGCATCAATAATAACAGAAAACTTGAAGTTATTCCAGCCTACCTAAAAAGCTCAGCATTCACTTGATGAACTACCAACCAAGATTTAAACAATAAAAACAATAACTATATCATTACATAAACAGGAAATAATAATAATACTGACTTTATCCAAAACTTTTTTGTTGCTTTCAGGTCTTAAACGCTAATGAAAATCTGAAATACTGAATTGGAAAGGCGTTGACAACAACCTGGTGAATCTGTAAATAACTATGCTTATGCCTTATTAGAATTATATCGAAGAGTAGAAATACAAGCCTTTTAATATCCTAATATAATGAAATCTAAATAACTTATCAGTAGATTAGTATCTGAATTGCACTTATTAGTAAAACCTTTTAATGATCAAACTTAAAATGATGCACTTAATCGAGCTAAATAATATAAGTTTACTATAAGGATACCAATATGATTAAGGTATACATGAATAAATATCTAATCCATTAGAAAACATAGAATAATTCAATGCTTTGAATGCTACCATTACTGTATTGATTCACTGTATTAACTTAGAGTCTCTAAAGCATAATCTTTAAAATATCTTTGAGTTATCTGTATTTATTTTATATTTATCTCACGTGTTTTATATTGAAAATAATTCTTTAACGTTATTGTAAATTCTCACCTATAATTCTTTAAGTAATTGTCTTAGTTTTATTTACCCTTTTGAGATTTTATTTGAAGTTACAAAATTAATGTAACAATATAATAATTAGTAATAACTGGTTGAAAAAAATTCATACTAAAATAAGTTATAGAAGTAAACTCATGATGATTCATTGGAAAGGAAAAGAAATACATGTTTCAGTTGAACATAGAATTTTGTCATGACAATATATTGAGAAAATAAGAGATAAATAAGAAGTCTGAAGTAAATAAAACTGATAAAAATATGGAACAGAAGAAGAGGAACAGGATGAATTATTTTGCTACTCTAAAGAAATCCTAAAAAAAGAAGTGAACCTCATTTACTTTGAGCTAAAAGAAAATACAAAAGAAAAGGCAATACCAAAAGAATCATACTATCAATATAAGAACTTGACAAAAGAAGCTACTATACTAGTGAACTTACAAATGAGCAACTGGAAAAATTTAAAGATTTTATAAAACAATATAAAGATCTTTTCATTTGAAAGGAAAATCAGTTTAGAAAACCTCTATGATAAAACATAATATTGATATAGGTAATATCGTGATATACATTTTTGATGTCCCAGAGATTTGTTGTCTTAGCTATATGTTCCAGCAATATGTCCTAACCTGTCCCACACTATGTTCTAAATGTACTATCTATCCTATTTATGTCTTATCAGCGTCCTATTAGTATCCTATTAATGTCCTATAACAATACTAGATGATGCCTCTCCAATTAAGTAAAGATTCTACAGGATCTCATTTCAAAATCAGGAATTTATCAAACAGGAATTTTAAAAGTTATTAAGCTCAGGATTGATTCAACTGTCTAAAAGTCAATGGACATTTCCAATAGTTGTTATGAAAAAGAAAAATGGCAAAAAGCATTTATATGTAGATTATAAGAAGCTAAATAGTATGACTAAAAAGGATAACTACTCACTTTCAAAGATTGATTATATGCTAAATACATTAACAGATTCTCAATAGTTCATATCTTTAGACTTATCAAGTGGATTCTGGCAAGTAGAAATGGAAGAAAAAAATCAGGAAAAAACTACCTTCATTATAAGATTTGAAACTTTTGAGTTTACCATTATGCCTTTTAGCTTATACAATGCTTCTGCAACTTTCCTAAGATTAATGGATACAGTTTTGAGAGATATTCTTTAATAAAATGTAGTGGTATACGTGGATGATATTAATATTAGATCTAAAACATTTGATGAACTCTTTCTTCACTTAGAATAAGTTTTTTTATATTTATAACAATCAGGATTAAACTAAATCCTGAAAAATACTTCTTCTTTAAAAAAAAACTTCCTGTCTTAGGATATATAATTAGACGTGAAGGCATATAAACTGATTCTAAAAAAGTTGTCGCAATTAGAGGATTCCTATTCTTAAAGACTTAACCCAATTAAGAGGATTTATTGCACTTATTTCATACTATAAGAAATTTATAAAAAGATTCTCTACCATTGTCAAACCTTTAAATAGGTTTCTCAAAAAGAATATTTCTTATCATTAGATAATTGATAAACAGAAAACCTTTGAAAACTTAAAGGATTGTTTAACCTCTCTCCTAATCTTGGCATATCCTGATGTTGATAAACCATATATTCTATACACAATACTTCTACCTATACTTTTGAAGCTATTCTATCTCAAAAAGAAGATGATAAAAAAGAACGTATAATAGCTTATGCTAGCTGAATCTTTAATAAACATGAACAAAATTATTCGATTACTGAATTGGAATATCTTGCTATAATTTGGTCTATCAAATACTTTTACCATTATTTATATGAACAAAAATTTGTTGTAGTGACTGATTATGCTGCTTTAGTATATCTCAAAAATATGAAAAACCCAGTTGGTAAACTTAAATGTTAGATTATAACTTTAAACGAATATAATATGGAAATACTTAATCACCTAAGAAAATCACATACAAATATAGATATATTAAATTAAATACAACACTAAGAACTTATTTTATTTTATAACAAATGGGATAAAAACTTTAAAGGACATCTCTTTCTGATAACGGCTTTTTGATTTTAATAGAAATAATGGATTCAGATATATATTTTAGTTTGTTTCAATACTTAATGGAACTTTCTATACTAATACAGAATTAGTTGATTCATTATTATGCCTTTTACCTTATACTGATGAAATAGATACAAAAGAAAAATTTTATTTAATTACCAGAATAATATTCAGAGCAAAGCAAATTAATAATTATATTTCTTTCTTAATTAATACTTTTTACTTAGGCTAATTTTTAAAGATAATAGAAAATATCACTATATGAGCAATATATGTCAAGAAATTAATATTACATTACTATTAAATCTTAGTCTTAATTTATTATCTTTATGAAATTTTAGGAACATCACAGATTGTTAAATTACAAAACTTGACCTTTAACTTAATTTTAAGGGTAATGAAAACACAATTTAATGAACTTGTTAATGGAGCCTTAAATATTTTTGTGCAATTGTAAAATCTCAAAGGAAAGTGATGTTATATCTAAAAATGATATGCAAAAATGATTTTTTTTTACTATTAATATGCGGCAGCTAAAGAGTTAGTAGAAGGCATATCCTAATTAGAACAAGTGTTATCCTGCATTAAGTAACCTCTTTAGGTCTCTGATCCCATTTAAGAGGTATAGCAACCTACCTAAAAGCATATTCTAGTATAGTTACTACCTAGTATAGATCACCTTGCAACAGTTTATTCTCTTGTCATAAGGCTCATTAGATCTTATTAGGTATTATTATCTTTAAATAAAGGGCTCACTTTAACTATTGAGCTTGTCAAGCCCTATTTTTACTAATCTAATTTATAGGATTTTACCCTATTAATTATTATCAAGACTATAGAATCAGGTCCTTTACATAGATAGTAGTATTATACCCATAGTATCAAATTCACCTGGAAATTGAACCTAGCCTTTAATTCTAGTGATAATTTGATTTAAAAGATACTGCGACATGTAATGCAGTCTATTATTACCTTAGGCATTACACCTTCTTATGATAAATTCAAATCTACTAATTACTGATTAATCATTTTCTTACTTGTGTAAGGATCCTTGAATTTAAAGACGTAAGACAGTATCTATTATAAACCTATCAGCGAAGATTAAGTTTCTATTAATCTCTGACTTTATTTGCATCTACATATTTTTCAAATTCAATATTTAAATATGATTAATATTAGTTAACAGATCGATTAACCAGTATCTAATATTTATTAGTATAAACACTCACATGTTCAGTTACATATGAAATTCTTATGAAAATCATCTAGTTTTATGCCTCAGCTGAGGTCTGAACCTGTGACTATCACAGTGTAACCTACAATAAGGACTCGCATTCCTTTCACGAATTTATATACCATGGAGGCTCTATAAAACCATTTTGGTATTTATTGACAGATGGCAGACCAGACAAAATCTCAGGTTCCTCGCAAATATTTTGAAATATCTATTACTTTTTAAAAAACTCAACTTGGACTACCTTACAGTTAGAACACATGCCTCAGAGCAGTCTGCATATAACCCAATTAAGTGAAGTATAGCATCACTTTTTGAAAAATTATCGGGAATTGAGTTAGATGCATTTGCATATGGTAAACATTTCAGAAATGTTAATGGAAAAGTAACTGTTATGAATGAGAAACTTGGACGCTGTAATTTTAAACATGCGGGTAAGTGTCTCTGTGAACTTTAGGATGTGATAATATAAACGGTCACCCAGTTATTACTACATATATCGAAGAGTACAATCAATCAGATTTTTTAAATATAAATGAAGAATCATGGGATTAGATCGATAGGAATAGCCAAATCTGCAAGTATTCTCTCAATTTAAAGAAGTGTAAAGATCGAAATTGTTATGAACAACTACGTGCTCCTGAAATTTATGATCTTTAATTCGCAAACAATGGTTTTTTACCACCTATTATACAAGGCCTTGATGGTTATTTTCTAAGTCTAATTCACACTTTGAAATATTTTGAAAAGCTACCAGGCTATGACGAACATTGTCCTAGCGTTACCCCAGATTTGTATAATAATCTTGTATGCTAAAAATGCCATAAATACTTTCTATCAAAAGCATTTTTAAAGCAGTATATTATAATCTATTCAAAAAAGAGAGCAATAAACGCGAGGATTAAAGAATCTAAATATCTACAAGATGATTAATTCAGTATAGAACACACAAAAGTACTTGTATAAAAGAAAATACGAATCATATAAGAAATGATGATTCACAAAGCAAATTATTCCAACAGGAAAAAGTTGCAAAGAAGGGGAAAGAAAGGAGTTCACAACAGCAAAACTTAAAAGAGAAACCATGGATGCAAGACCATTTAACGTTCAAAATTAATAATTAATATTGGTTATAATGTAGTTTTTTGAATAAATTGGAAATGGTCTTAATAGACAATCTTTTTTTTTTTTATACAACTTTAATTAATTTTACAATAGTTAAACTTTAGTTTAGTCAATTAAACTTTTCATTTTGTTTTTTTTCTTACAATATTATAATATAGTAGTAATATTGATTAACTATTAATCAGGCTTTACAATTAGTGGTCCAGAACTGGTTCAAAATTTGGAACTGATAAATTCAGTTTTATGATTTGAGAAATCAGATTTTTCATTAAACTAGAACTGTAATATCAGATAAAATTTGATAAATAATTTATTGTAATTAAATTTACATATTTATATTTTATCATTGTATTTTATTTTG
>CAJVPQ010003043.1:0-12041 GCA_910591825.1 Funneliformis caledonium
TGACTTTCTTCTATATCTTCTATAATAACCTCCGCTTCATCTCCTCTTGCTTTTTCATCCAAAAGGTTCTTAAAATTTAATCTCTTTTTAAAATATTTGGAATTTCGGAAAGCTTAATACAGTTAAGATCGACAGTGATATAAAATCATGATGTAAAGTTTGTCATTAAAAATATAATTTTAAATCATGTCTCTCACTTCATGGATGAAATATATCGAAAATTTAATTCCTGAAAAAAGTATCAGATGTTATCAATACAAAGATTTCAAAGATTTCAATAAAATTAATTTTGATGGATCCTCTGAAGTCTACCGTGCAAATTGGAAAAGTACTAATAAAGTTTTCGTTTTTAAATTTTTAGTCTTAAAAATGATAATATTATAAAGGAATTTGATAATGAGGTAAAATGCAATATTTATATTGTCATTATATAAAAATTTTTTTTTGAAATAATAACTATTACGTATTTGCCACATAGCTTGAACTTTATCGTAAATCTGAGTTATTTGACAATATTATTCGGTTTTACGGGATTACAAAATCAGGTTATTTAACGTCCTCGACCCAACATTCTCAAATCAACGAACAATAGTAACAGACGTGTTTAAAACATTTGTAAATTATTTTCTTTTGCTTGAAAGAACCTTGATCGAATGTATATTTATATTTTCACTTTTAACTTTAAATTTATAATTATATTTGATTTAATAGATGAAAACCAATACGCGAAGGTATTAGAACATGCTGATGGTGGTTCGCTAAAAAATTATTTGAACCATAATTTCCAAATCCTTGATTGAAATGATAAATATGATCTGACGTATCAATGCATGAAGAAGGAATTATTCATTGTGTCTTGGTAATCTATATAACAATAATAATTCTTTTATTAAAAAAAAAAAATTGTTATATAATTAATTGTAAATTTTGCTTTATAACAGAACTCTGATAGTATATTTGTTCACAAAAAATCCATTAAATTAGCGGACTTTGGATTATCAACAAAAGAAATTGGTATTAAGCGTCATTATGTGGATCCACAGGCATTTAAAAGCCCTCAATATATTCTCAATGAAAAAAGTGATATCTATAGTATTGGAATGATCTTATGGGAGATATCAAGTGGTCGGCCACCCTTACACAATTATCACTTGGAGAAAAGGAAAAACCAATTCTTGGTACATCATATGATTATATTATGCTTTATTCAGGTAAATAAATAATAATAATAATATATATATGTATTATATTTAGTTTAATTTATTTTAATTTATTTATTTTCTTTTTTATTTAGAATGTTGGGATCATGAACCGGATAATAGACCAACTATCAAGCAAGTAGTTGCAAGATTGCGAGCATTGTTAAGATCAAGAAGAGATTTACGATCAAATTAATGAAAGTCAAAGTTATTCAGAAATGGCTAATGGATTGGTAGCGCTATTGGTGAAGGCAATAAATAAAGGAAAATCTCGTGAACTGCGTCATTCGATTCTGAGCAATAGTTTATCATTGCACAACATCACGATTGAAAAAATTTGTGCCTGGCTAGGTGAAAATAAAATTACAAACTTAGATCACGTATTTTTAATGGGATATTTGAACTATTCGGGATTTGGTACAGTTTTAGATGCTGGCAAAGCATATAACTATTTTAAAACAAGCATCATCAAGTCACCCTGTTTCTCAATATTGTCTAGGAAAATATTATGAAAATGGATTAGGTGTTACAACTAATAAACTACTAGCATTTGAATTGTATAACAAATGCGCTAAACAACATCGAGGTATAGTAGGTAAATTTGCGTTAGGAACTTGTTACGATGAAGGTGTTGGAACTGAAAAAAAGTGATGATATGGCTTTTTATTGGTATAATGACGCTTGCACAATGTCAGATTGGAAAATTTATCAACTAGGAATTTATGTTAATAAAGATTATACCTTTTATTATTATAGTCTTAGTGCAAAAGGGGAATATTCTCATGGCATTATTATGTTGTGTTATTGTTACTTTAATGGCTTTGGGACATCCATTGACAACAATGATGCACAATATAATGTTGCTGTTTGTATGAATATGGAATTGTCACGATAAGAGGAGCTATGGAATGGTATAATAAATCTTCTGAAATAATAATCATAAAGCTAAGAAGAGATTAGAGGAACTATCTGGGATTTTACTTTTGGAAGACGAAAAACAAATTGGTCAGTTTACTTATTTATTTTTATAACCAAAAACTAAATGTTTATTATATATTAATATTTCCAAAAAAAAATCAAATGAAAAATAGATACAAATCCAACAAAGCAGCAAATAATAGAAAAGTGGAAGTTGAATCATGGTTTAATCTTGGATGGATGTAGCATGCAATCAAATGAACGATCTGTTTTATCGTTGATGACGATAAATTGTGCATTGATTTATATAATGGAGAGCCTATGGCCTATATCAGCGTAAATAATCCCAATATTCCATAAATTTATTCACCATTAACAAATAGAATGATGATGATTTTGAAAAATTAAAGTCGGACGTGTGCGTTAATTTCCCGGTTGTTGAGATCACTTATAGAACCGATCTATCGGATTCTTTTAAAACTTTACAGATGGGGAAATATTCATGAATTATACGGTCACGTTTTTGCATATAAGATTTTAGTCGGAGGACAGATATTTATCAAAGATTTCAATTTAGCTTCTTCGATACAAAAGGATATTTTAAAACTTTATTTAATTTGGGCGTATAATTCAGCTAAAGATGATGAAAACTCATTCAATAATAATTCTTTTGGATTGAACTTTTTACCGAGAATAGAAACGTCAAATGGTGTAAATTTAGGTACCCCTAAAAAATTATCTAATTGGTTTGGTTAGTTTATATCAAGAAAATATTATTGATATTATTTCTTATGATAAACTCGTTTCGATCACCCAGTTAAAAAATGGAAAGTTAGATGAAAATTACGAGAATTTTGATGAAAGATATTTGGGAATCGCTAATTTTGAAAAAAAGGTTGAATTTGGAAAGGTGGATCAGTAAGATCGGTAATACCGAATACGTTGACTTAATAAGATGGATCAAAAGAGTTTCGTATATTTCAAGGCCTTGTAATTCAATCCCATAAAGTGGAGAGTAGCAAGAAAATTGCCATGAATATTATTCAAGTTCCTCAAGTGAATTCGGTTGGCAACTTTTATTTTGAAATGATAAATCCAACGACAAAAGTTGAGGAATTTTTGATTACAATTAAAAACACTGAGCCTTTCCATTTATCAAAATTGATGATAACGAGACAGATTACATGAATTATTTTATTCAATTTATAATAAAGTGTGAACAATACGAAGTTCTTATCAATAAGAATCATTTAGAACCTTCATTGGAGTTTTGTAATGCCATAGAAAAAGCGCTTAATGAAATGAAACCATTAAATGCCTTACAAAACGTATTTAATGAATATAAGAACTTCTTTCCCCTAAGAATAGTCTTGGGAAAATCTCTCAAAATATAATAATCACCACCTATTTTGAAACTTTTGAAAAGATTTATTTTAAAGTTACCAATACTTGAATCTTTAAATTCATATTTTAAGAAATTCAAACTTTCGCATTTCATTACGCAAACAGGAAATATA
Source organism: Funneliformis caledonium (assembly GCA_910591825.1). Taxonomy (NCBI): domain Eukaryota; kingdom Fungi; phylum Glomeromycota; class Glomeromycetes; order Glomerales; family Glomeraceae; genus Funneliformis; species Funneliformis caledonium. The sequence goes on from CAJVPQ010003043.1 coordinate 3,635, forward strand.
CTTGAAAAAGATTCTTTATATAATTGGATTAGCAATGCCAACCATAATGGTTTGGAAATAGTAGAGTATGATAAATTAATTTCTTTGTATGATATTCTTGGGTCAGAACAAAAGAAGAAAATCAATATAGTGACAAATAATAATAATCAAGAAAATTTAAAAATTATAATGACTGGAATCACTGATTTGAAAGATTTAGATAACGAGCATTACAAACGTATGTTCATAGAACCATCTTTGGATGATTAAAGCTATAAAGTATATGGATCAGTTGTTATGGGAAACAATAAGGTGGAAGATTACTTGTAAAATTTGGATTTTATGATGTTAATGGATTTTCTGCGATGATGATTCCTTTAAGGGAATCAAGTATTAATATTGAAGGTTGTTCTATTTTATGGATGATAGTCGGAAATCCTTTAAAATTATCGGTTTTTAGCCCAAATAATCGAGAAATTCAAGTAGAAAGTATCAAAAAGTCTATCACTTTGCAACCAAACAAATCAATATATCATATCGAAGCTCAATTTCTTTTGTCACATGGATATAGTATACTTATTGGCACAAATTTTTCATCAACAAATTTTTATAATATTAGGCTAGTCGATTGGTCATATAATTGTATGAATTTCAATATAATGAAACAATCATGAAAGTTTCCGAGATATGTTCAGACGGTGATACTGACTCTCAACACGAGGAGGAAAATGATAATCACGGGAAAACGATAACAACATCATTATAGACTTAGACTTATATGTCTGTATTTTACGCTCAGATTATGGAAGTTCATTAAAGATTGATCATGGAAGAACGATGTGTCTTTTAGACTTATTTGGATTTACTTTAACTTACGACAATTTGAAATACAAACCGTTTCATGTATTTAATAAGCTGATTGACATTCAAAGTATGATCAAGCAACACTCTAAAGATGATGATGATGTTCGGTTGATTAGTTCAGAAGGTATTCTCCCCCCCCCCCCAATGTAAAATCTTTCCTTTATTTTACTAAAATATAATTATACGTATATATTAGGATCAACGGTATTAAAAGCAGATGATCAAAATGTTCAAGAAAGTCCAAAGCAAGAAATCACCATAGCCGCTGTTCCAATTACAAAATTTCATCTTTTGATCTCAGAAATTGAAACTGCTTTTAATGAGATGCTTGACATTGAAATAGTTGCCGAACATTATAAACGAACTTGTGCTGCATTATTACGAGTAATTCATTATGTTTTCATGGCCGCGCTCGATCTCAAAGTCTCAAAAAATAATCAAGAAATTTTTAATGAAAAAAATTATTTGGGACTGCAAATTTTAGTCAATGTAATCATACCAATTAAAAAATTCGCTGGAGAAAATTTCTCAAATGAAAACTTTAATAAAGTATATTCAAGCAGGCAGTATTGAGAAAAGTTTTGATGAGCTTTGTTCAAAACTCGATGAATGTATCAATTCATGAAAATTCCTCCAAATTCGTGTTGAAGAAGTAATTAAACAATTCAAAGCCGACCAAGTTGACTTAAATAAAGTGAGTTTAAAAATTAATTTCTCGAGTTTCGAATTTTTCGATTCAGGCAAGATTGTTAAATTATTTCATAATCATAGTTTCTCGAAGAAATGAAAATTGAAAAAGAAATTGGTGATGTCAAGAAAATTAGAAAGTAGTTTCCTCAATGGTGGTTAAAGTCAATGCAATGCATAATACAATGGGCAGATTAATAAGCGGGAGAATTAACTCTATACATGATCAAAAGAAAATCGATAAAATTTTCCGGGTTCATAAGCTAAATTTTACGGATTATAAAGAAATTCATGTTGAACCGCGGCAGAGTGTGACTAAATGGGTAGCTGTTAAAGATCAAAGTCAAGAATTTGCATTCAAGAATATTTCTAATGCAAAAGATGACAAAAATAGTATACAAAATCAAGTTACAATTCTTAAAGAATTTCAATATTGTCAAGATATTCAAAATATTATAAATATTTATGGACTGGTCAATCATTCGAATATAATTTATTTGGTAATAGAATGGGCTGAATTTGGAAATTTACGCGAATTTTATACAAATCATAAAGATCGATATGATATGAAATTAAAATTACGAATATCCCTTGATATTGCTCGTGGATTAAATTTTCTAAGATCTGTTGATGTAAATATTTATTTTAATTGCTTCAAAATTTAACTCTTTTAGTTTAAAATTGATTAATTTGAGATTTTTTTTTTTTAGATTGTGCATCGTGATATTAGATCCAAGAATATTTAATTACATTAGATGAAAAAGCGAAACTTGCAAATTTTAAATTAAGTCGGTCTCAAGTGATGATACATTAAATCATGGTGTAAATTTGGAACGCGTTCGCTATTGTGTGCTCCCGAGTTGTTGGAGAGGGCTCCAGATTTCAAATATGATCACAAGTGTGAAGTTTTAAGCTTTGGAATCTTACTTTGGGAAATCGCTGAAGCGAGAATTCCGTATAAAGAATCTGATGATATTCTGTATATATCCAACCTTGTACGGAAGAAAAAATATCGTGAACCATTTTCTAAAATTAGCGGAATCCCCGAAGAATTCAAAAAATTGGCCATAATGGTATGTAAAAATTACTTTTATTTTTGAGATTTTTTTTTGCAAAATTTAAATTTTTTTTTTTTGTACTTTCTGTTCTTTAGCTGTTAATCCCGATCCAAATTTTAGACCCAAATCTTACTGATATGGTTAAAGTTCTTGGAAATTGTTTCAAAAGATATCCGTATAATTCTTCATCAAAATCTATTTATTCAGTTCCTTCACCAAACCAAAATTTTAAATTGTCAAAGCCGAAACGATCATTCAAAATTGATCAAGAAGATAAGTTGCCAGATTTTACATCATTCAGTTACATGACAATGTCTGAAGCAGTAAAGCAACATAAATGTGAAAATGAAGGAGATAACATCGCTGCGTATAGATGTTTCGATGCTTATTCAAAATATGATCAAATCAAAGCTAAATATTATAAGGCATATTACATTTCAAAAAAATTCGATGAATTACATCTTAGCCCTAAGGAAAGAGATAAAGTTGCCGCGAAATTATTTAAAGAAGTCGCTGATCATGATGAAGCAAATGAAGTTCCTGAAGCGAAATTTAGATATGGAGATTGTCTATATAATGGCAAAGGTGTTGAAAAGAATCTTTCAGAAGCTCTCAAATATTTTGAAAAAGCTGCGGATAATGGTCTTAAGGTAGCGATGTATAATGTAGGACATCTGTATTATAATGGCATTGCTGGCAAGAAGGATGAACAAAAAGCTCTTCATTACATGAAATTGGCTGTTCATCATAATATGAACCTGCTATTAAATTTTGTAGGGATCATAACATTGCATTTTTATTCTGTTAATATTTTTTTTTTATTCAATAAATGTTCTCGTTTTTTGGCACACAGATATCATTATTATTAATTTTATTTATAGTATAGTGAGAGCAAAGTAAAAGTTTTTGCATTTTTGCCGATAATCAATCATTTATTTGCTATATTTATACATAAACACTTTAAGCAATATTAAAAGCAAAGCAACTTTAATATCGTAAAAATAATTTTAATTTCGTCATGACATGATAAATCCCTCTCTGCTATAAATATACATAATAGACTTAAACTTACCAAATCGTCGTATTAAATGAGAATTTCTTTATAATATAATTTTAAACATTTTTCTCCTCGTGAAAATCAAATCAAATGGAAAACTGAAATAAAAAGAAACAAAAATACACATCACGAATTTTCAATATGGTATTAAATACTATTGTGTTTTTTTTTTTAAAAAAAAAAAGTTCCAAATTCCAGTAAGACAATTTCGTCAAATTAATATTATAAATCATAGTTTTCTAATTTTGAAATTACTTTACGCAGTTCTTTTTTTAACAAGATTTTTTTATTGTATCACCCAAATTAAACGAATCTCCATTTCCGTACTTACTTTAATCCATTATAAAATCTAAAAAAAAAAAATTGAATCTATTTTAGTAGCGCAGCGGCTATAATAAAAATATGGAGGCCACTTGTCATCTTTATAATATAATTTTCTTTTGTAGAAAAAAAAAATAGTAGCGAAATATCAAGAACTATAAAACGAAAAAAAAAAAAAATTCAAAAAATTCAAAAAAAATTCCTTACCTAATGATCCAACTCGAAAGAGAAACTTTAAGAAAAAATGAGAAAAGCGCGGAAAATAAAAATATTTGATCGCTGCGACTCGATTAGAAAAAAAAACCGGAAAAATGAATGCTAAAAATTGCTACACATTAGGCCTGGCAAATAGATTATTTTAGATTCTCATAGCCCGCCCGTATCAGTTTTTTCAAAAAATTTTTGTAAGTATTACGCGATTAGTACATGTAAAATATAAAAAAAAAAAAAAAAATAGCGTAAAAGCATTTGTATAGTCTTATTTTAATGTATTAAAATCACCTGCTCTTGAAGAGTATTACAATAATTGTTGCTGAATTAAACTTAAGTGAAATTGATATTTTTTATTTTATTTTATTTTCAGATTAAATTTTTAAAATTTTTTTTAAAAAGAAAATAAAAAAATCCCCGGAACCTGATTTTCCTAGCAATCAACCCAAATAATGGAAATGTGGTTCAGGGACAATGATTTTTGGCTTTCCGCATGATTGCAAATCTTTATGTGCAACATATAGAGAAGGAAAAAATTAGGATAGTAAAAAAATGCCTAATTGTCGATCAAAAACTATAGAATCTACAATAGAAAAATCGTAAGTGAAAGATTTTATTTTTCGGATTATTTATGGTAATAAATAATATCGATCGTAATAAATTGATATGACAAGAAACATCGGAGGCACAGTTAAATTTTATTTAGTGGTTAATTTTTGTAAGCGAGGAGCATCATTAAGTTTATCAGCTCGAATTTTACGTGCATTATACAATTGAACAGGCCCTAAGATTCCTTTTATTCATTCTATTTATTTCATATTTCAAAAGAATCCATTATCATTTTGAATGAATAATACCTTGAATAAATCCCCTTTCTTACAGGTTAGATTGATGATCGACATGTATTGCGCAGTGAAAATCCGCAGTTATTGATCTTCCTATGTGATATACACTCCCACTTTTTATATTTCTATTTACAGTTAGTTAGTTTAATTGGTTTGCTTTCTCAAATCAAAAATTTTTTAGAAAACATTTCCTTTCAGTTTGCATGGTTTTTAATTTATTTCTTGAAAAACTTTTAGTTTTTCATCTCCGTAATTGACGATAAATAATTCAATATAACTTTATTGGTAAACTACCATCATAGATATATTATTCCTAGCGTGAACATCATTTTGTTGGATGCTTTACTTTAACTGAGCTAGGCAGTGAAAATGGAAACTGCTTTTATATATAATAACAACAAATAGTTTATCATTAATTCACCGATATTATCAGCTCAATAATAAACTTAGAATTTTCAAAGCAATAAAAAAAACACTTTTTGTCTTAAAAAAAGGATATTCATATTTAATATTATTGATATTTAAATATTTCTTGGACAAGTCTGCTGAATAATATATGCTAATTCTGATTGATCTTATTATTTATTAATAGTATGAAATCTTCTTAAAGATATATGATTGTGATGTAATTTTTTTTAATGATAAATTCATTACTAAATGTATTTATATTATGCAAATTTAGACAAATTGTTATCATTATAACTTATGGAAATTTCTTTAACTAAAACATCAACATTGATTCAATAATAATAATAATAGTTGTTACATCAATTCTTACTTTATAGAAACTTAGTTTTCTTAATATGCAGTAACTGCAAAGTGACTATATAATAAATATATAGTTACTATTTTACTTAGTAATAGCTTAATCATAGCCTAATAGGTACTATGCAGTTGCTGCATAGTAAGAAAACAAATTTTCTGTAAAGTACCTATCAACTTTAACAATACGCATTACTATATCATTAGTAACAAGTATCAAATTAAATATTAGTTTAAATTATTATAAAGTTAGATGAACAGAACAGATACTTATAATATCAAGATTTATTATTGAAATTTAAATAATTTAAAAATTTACTAAAATTTATTTATATTCTAAAAGATGTATCTGAAATTGTATTAAATTGATATTTATATTTATTATGAAAGAAGCTACCCCTAAAATTGTAATGTGATAACTTTGGTAATTTAAAACTTTAGACACATTATATCTTTGTTAAAGACATTTTAGTAAATAAGAATATTTGAACCAGAAGCTTATTAAACTATCTATACAAGATATTTTGGTTTGAACTTTTTTTTTTGATCTTTATTTGAAATTTTAAAATAATATAAATTTATTTTAAAATTAAAGAAAAGGATAATAGCATTTTATACAAAATGTATTTGCAAGTTTCAGATAATTTAATGATATTAATTTTTAAAGAATTATTCACAGATGTATATTTTAGCTAAAGTTCTAGATGCAAGTAATGCTCTGTCATAAAAAATTTTTCATTTACATCATTAAGTTTATTTATTTAGATTTGGAGAACAATTTTTAGTAAATATTATTATATATAATATATTATTAGAGTTGATTTTCATGTGAATAATTTTATGATTTAATCTACCAATTCATTTTTAATTCAGAGCGAATATGAGTAAAGAAACTTTTTCAGGCATTTTAATTGTTAGATTTTAGATGAAGTAAGGATCTAATACTATATAAGTCTTGATTAAGGCCTATGATTAATTTGAAATATTATTAAGAAGTTACTCCTTATAGCATAATACTTTAAAAGTTAATCTATATATATATATACTTTATGTATCAATTACAAAATATAATTAAACTGATAATCAAAGATAACTTTTAATATTAATCTTATATTTATTAAAATTTCTTCAAGGTATTAATTTTTTTTAATTATTTAGATGGATATCTTGATTAAAATTAAGGACGAAGTCTAAAATTATAAACATTAATATAAACTATTATTTGATTTATAAGTTAATACCGAGTTTATTAAAATTTTGTTAATAATGATAACATATAAACTTTTATAAAAATCTCCTAGAAATATTTTTAATTTTATTAGGAATTAATAAATTTATTTTAGCAGCTAATATTGAATAACATATTATCATTTCGTGTATTAGAATTTCATCTTAGTTTAATTAATAAAAAAACTTCAGACAGTAACAATTTGCATGCAGATTTTAAAATACAAATAATAAATAGGATTATATATTATAAAAATTTACCTTTTAGAAATAAAATATAAAGAATATTTGCATAAATTACAAGTCACTAATGAAATTTTCAGATATTGATTTATTATCACTATTGTCCTAATCAATGATTAATTTTAACTTAAAAATAAAATTACATGAAATAGTCATAAAAATTAATTATACCTAGTCTATATGCTTTTTCTATAAATATTCTTTACTTTAAGTGAATGATTTCACCATTTTCAAAATATACAATAATATATCAAAAGTCATTGAACACTTAAAAATTAGAAAATTGACAGAAATTTTAACCTCAAATTAAACTTTTTATTAATTTAATCAATTTTAGTTGAATAAATAAAGTTATTCATCATAATTGTTTACATATATTTTAAAGTTTATTATAAATATTTAATTAGAAATAAGAATATTTATTATATATTTAATACAATATTTTCAAATTTTAATACTAGATTTCAGTTATAATAAACATTGAATTATTAGTTATAATATATTTTTTTATTTTAAGTAAACTTGTTAAACGTATTAAAAATATATTTTTTTTTAAAATTTTAAATTAATTGTATTTATTTTTATTAAGATTGTCTTAGTATAGTGAATTACTAATTATGTGTGATATTAATCATTTTTTCAATTTTGAATTAAAATTTATTGCAACTGTTATTAAAAATAAAGGCAAACCTTCAAAATATTAACAATAAAATTATAAAATATATATTTAAATGATTGATATAAAAAAATTTATTCAATATCATTATTATTTATATACAAATATGTATAATAATATATTTTTATTAGCTGGATTCGCAAAATATAAACATGTGATGTTTGTATTATTTTAATTTAATTGTGTGACAGAAAATTTAATAGCGAAAAAAAATATCAATTTTTCATATTCATTTAAATGGTTACAAAATAATTTAACTATTAAAAGGGTAATTCAGCAGTTATAACATTTTAAACCTTCTTGCAAAATGCAAATAGTAATTAATACTTTTGATTTTTTTAGATTTATAATAAACCTTTAATAAAATTATTTAGAGATAATTTGAAAGTATACAGTGGCTAACAAAAGAAATGCAACAACTTATTTTTAGCTTTAAATGCTTATAACTTATTAACTACAAATGCTAGAAACATAATTT
>CAJVPQ010003044.1:0-12038 GCA_910591825.1 Funneliformis caledonium
CCCAAATGTCCTATCTGTCCCATCTATGTCCCATCAGTGTCCCATCAGTGTCCCATCAATGTCCCATGACAACACTGACTACACATGAAACAAATAAACAATAATTTTATCAATGAATTTACTATATATGGAAATATAAATTTTTTCGAATTAGGTTACAGGTCTAGGTTAAAAAACCTGAACCTCCCGGACTAAAATACCTGATTAACACGGCATCACGTTAAAAAAATTGTTAAATTTTGATTGGTTAATTTTGTGATAATAATTTATTAAATTGTTGGCACGAGTGACGTCACGAGCGGTATAATTATTTACCATATACGTTATTGATCGTCTATGATTTTTTCTTAACAATTTTCCACGAAACTTGTTTTCCAAATAATGGGTGAAATTCACGAATACTTTAATCGAAAATTTGACGATTGGGGAATCCTTGACTTTTTGACAGAATGCGAAGAACAACATTTCAAAAAGAAGATTATTAAATCTAAAATGCGAAAATAAAGCTAGAAAAAGCACGTACACTACTTGATCGGTATATGAAGGCAAGTAAAAAAGCCTGTTCGTTGAAAATATGGTGGGAATAAGTAGCGTGGTAGGAAATCTTCTCGTTTCTTCACCATTCAAGACTTTTTGTCGAGCTACAAAATCAGTGCTGAGGCATGGGCGAACTTCTCGTTTCTGTTGCCTAATGTTCAAGACTTCTTGTCGACTCAGTATTGATCCCGTTGGGCACGGGCGAACTTCTCGTTTCTTTTGTCTGATGTTCAAGACTTCTTGTCGACCTGATTGGATGTGACGAAATCAGATGAATAATTGTGAAGGCGCTGGTCAAAAATATGGGAGGTAAGCTATTAAAATACGTTACGGATCATATGATTAGCTATGTTAATAACTCGATTTTAATAGCAAACCTCCCATATTACTAATTTTCAGTTCTTCTATACTAAGGTACTCGGCCTGAACGTCAGGAGGCAAGAACATGGAGGAATGAGCGTTATCGTAAAAAGTGTACACCATCAGTTAATATTGAGACTAAGCATGGGAATGTAAGCGGGATCACCAACGGCGGAGCCTTTTTTGCTGGATTAGAGAGAGATGTGTCAAAGAAAAGAAAATATCGAGAAAATGTAGGTTCTTACATTCTCCTTGCAGTGTTTATACTAACTTTTATTACGCATCAAGAGACATAAGTCCTCAGTAGGGATGGGGACGGTTCAAAAAGAGCGACTCCGAGTCGGTTCTGGAACCGATTATAAATTCAACATATTCGGGTTTTCCTGAGTTATAAACCATTTTTAACCAATTTTAAAAATCGAACCGGAACCGACTCCGGACCGGTTCCAAGATCGGCTCAAAATCGGATTGTCATCAAATTAAAGGTAATAATAGGACGAATTTGTTTGATAACCAGTCAAAAAATTTTTTTAAATTGATCATCACTTGATGCTCTATTAGTATAAATTTAACTTAACGCTCAAAGTTTAATTTATTTAAGAAGAGTCGAAGTAGAACCGAAGAGGCACCGAAATGGAACCGATAGAACCGACTCCATCCCTAGTCCTCAGACGATACTAACTCCGACGAGAGTAGACCCGGGAAAAAAAAGACAATTTGTTTCGAATAATGAGGATGCTATATTGTTCACTGACGGAATGGTTAGAACGAAAAGAAGAAACGGTCTACAACCCGATTGAAACAGCATTGTGGGTGCTATTATGTTTTTCGAGTAATGAACATGCAATATCTCATTCTGTATTCTATTTCCTTAAGGACTCCAAATGAAAAAAAAAGAGACTTTGATCAACACACATGATGAGGATATCATTGACAATAACGTATTACGTAATATGTATCTCGATACACGACAGGAAATCCGTGACCATAGCCCTGTTCAATTCTGGATCGGATCGGAGCACAATTTGTACGGCTCGATCGAATCATGTTGTAAACAATAAATATGGTTGGTTACTGGCACGTGTCACGTTAGTTTATCAGGATCGATCAGAGGCGAGCACCTATTTTCGTGGATTGGTTTGACTGACCGCTGATCGATTTAATAACCAATCATTTAAGGGCACATTTTGCGGTCAATCCGATCCGATCTAGAATTGTACAGGGCTCATTTCACAAAAGGATGCAAGTTCACCATTGACTTTATTGAATCGCCTATTTTAAACAATCTTTTATGTACTAAACATTGTGTTTGTTTTAGTGGATTCTCAAACAATATAATGTTTCAAATTCCTTCCGTCAGTATCAAATAACAAACATTGACAGACTGGTAGGCGGTGGAATTTTCCGATTCTCGTCAGATTGCGAAGTAATCTTGTAAGTATAACTTAGTCGGATCAATGATTAATCGGAATATAACAAAATTTTCAAATTACAGTTCACTCCATCATATCATGCTTATTGATTTATCAAAGATGGAACGGCTGTCATACTTATCTTCTATAAATGAACACAACTGGCGCGCTTCAGTTTGTCAGCAAAGCCAGCTGAATCCACCCAATTACTTCTGTGATATTATGGATGAATATGAAAAGGTAACGGGAGCTGAATCTTCTGATTTCAATAATTTTACATCTTTCATATCAAAAATAGGTCATAAATGACGTCGATGAATTCCGTTCCAAGTTTTATGAAACTGGAAAAAGTATAATGAAGAAGTGATATATTCGGATGAAGAAAGACGATTGTTTGAAGTTACACAGATTGTCACCCGAACATTGTAATGATTCTTAAATTTCAACCTTTACCTAATCTTTCTGTAATTTCTATTAATGACTTTCAGCTGATCTTTCTTCACAGCTATGAAAGAATGCATCTTTATAAGCCGTGAAAAGAAAATAATGAGGATACAGTGATGCACAAGTACGTCTACGATACGTTTAAGGAAACATTTTGAGACTCGAACTATGAGGTCATATGGTAAGCAAACATGCATCTTTTTTTGAAATATTTGGTAGTATTAATTTACTAATCACTCTTTTGCCTTTACGTTATAATAAGGACAAATGGTCAAAGCCCATCATCATCCAACAGTGTTGGCACATGACATTATATGACTTATATAACTTACATGACTTGTCATAAGTCATTTATCATTTAAATAGATCTTATGACTTATGACTTCGTCATATATTTCTTAATTTAGGTCGGAATTATATTTGGCCGGAATTATTAATCAAATCATTTCCATAAAAGGGATTTTAGTTATACAAATTCTTAAAATGGTAAATTTTGGATTTTAAAATGTTACATAAACTTTATTAACATTAGTATAACATTACACAACTACTAAATAAGTCAATTTCTTGCTTATAATTCTGGCCGGAATTAGTTAATCTATATGACTTTATGACTTATGAATATTTAGTTATATAATATATGATTTTGAAGTTATAAAAATTTTTATATGATTATATCATATGCCAATACTGTTATTTAAAGAGTATCGTATGAATTATGGATGAATTTAAGAAAAAAACCAGATATAGTTGTTTGTTGAATTATTAAAAATGAAAGCATGAAGTATCATATTTTACTGAGATAAAACATTTTTTAATCACAAGAAATAGTAATATCAGAAAAATACAATTTCTATAATAACAAATGCTAGATATATTGTATGCAGATCATTTTTATATTAAAAATTTCATGTAATTATAATTGAATTACTTTACTTTATAGTTAATTATTATACTTATTAATCATATTAATTAAGAAATTGATAAATCATCATGTGCTTAATCAATTCTAACTATTGATTTTCATTTTAAACAATTATTTTTTTTTACATTTATGTGAAATTTTGCTTTAAAAATAAATTTTTTTAAGATCTTCTTACAAGTGGATACAAATATACAACTTTAACAACAAAAATATATGTAATTTTATAGGAAGAAAAAGATTCTTTTAGGTTGTAAATAGTGATATAAATTCAGAATATCTCTTATATATGCAAGCGCATATTATATGTAAAAAATTTATGCATAAGTTTTAAAGTTACATGTGCTTTTTCTCTTAAATAAAAATTTAAAATATATGCAAAAAATCAATCAATACGCTTTCATATAAAAATAATAAATAAACACTATTTAAAAAATTTAAAAATATTTAAAATGATCTTTATTATTATTGTATAAAAATATATTTATAATATTATAATTTATAATTATAGTAAAAAAATTAAAACAATTAATATTTACAAACTTTCTATCCTTCTTGCTTTTAAATTAATTCAATAATCATATGCTTTTTCAAAATCAAAATTTTCTATGTCTGATTCGTTAATCAAAATCATTAAATACTGATTTAAATTTTTTATTTTAAGTTTATTTTGAAGCTTTATTTTATTTTTACAAAATTATAATCTTTTTCAGAGAAATATCATAAGTAATGCTTTATTGATTGCCATTTCTTTAAGTTTTTCTTTATTAATAATTCTAAAAAAAACAGTATTATCAATTACTTTATTATTTCTATAATAATCACTAAGAAAATTAATCTCTTTAAATTCATATTTTAATGTTTAATTTTCCATTTTTAGAAATAATTTAATATTGAATATACCTAATATATTGTATAATTCAGATTGTGAAAATCTTTTTTATAATACTTTAATCATTACTTCTAAATAATCTTTGATAAAACATGAACAATTGTCTAAAATTTCTTAGTAATCTAAATAGTTATGTAAAATGATTCTATATGTAGGTTATGCATCAGTATTTCTAATAAAATTTTCAAAAATAGAATTCATCGCTACTATTAAATAAGGTTTAAGATGAGAAAGAGTTACATAATCAGATTAAAAAACTTTAATCAATTTTTAAGTATTATTATCAGATCAGCTAAAAACATAGTTGCTATTATAAAATCTTTATTTACTAATTGAATTAAACTTTTGGTAACTTTATCTTCTACTAATGAATCTTCATTTAGTAAAGATAAAACTGAATTTATAATCTTATAAAGATTTCTTACAGCATTTAATAATGAGAGTTATTATGTTTCAATAATATTTAGTAATTCTAAAGTTGGCTTATCATTAATATCCTATTTAGTAAAAAAATAAATAATAAATTACTTTTTTAAAAAAAATTTAATTTCAAAATTTTTATAAACTAAATTTATTATATCTGTATAATAGGTAATATTTTTTGCCATTTATAAGATCTGCTAAAATATGAATAAAGTTTATGCAGAATATTTTCATAATTTTTAAAATAATTAACTGCTAATAAAGCATATTTACTTGCTAAATGTAAATAATATGTAATATAATAATTTGATGATATAAATGAATTTAATTTTTAAATCTTATTGAAATATCACTATGATATCTTATATTAAAAAATAATTTTAATAATTTTATTATATTATAATTATTTTATTAAAAAAATTACCTATTATAATTAATGCATCATATAATCTAAAATGAATTAATGAGTTAAAGTTTAAATTTATTGATATAACAAATAATTTTATTTGATTAAAAATATAAAAGGCATCAATTTCTTCTAAATTAATCATTCTTAAATAATGCATATATAAAATATTATTATTAACTAAATATTTTGAGATAATAGCCAAGTGGTTATCATTTGTTATTGTATTTGATTTATCAATCATAATACTTCAAAATTTTGAATTATTTAGCTCATCAAATAAATCCTTTTCAATAATAGAACAAATATTTTTGTAATAAAATTTTTTCCATAATTTAATGATCGAAAAGTACTTATTTTGCTTAAAATAAAATATTCTTAATTTGAATTAAGATTAATTTACATAAATCAGAAAAGATATTAATTGGTTAATAATTTTTAGAACAAAAATAGACATTTCTCATAAGTGATATAATGCTTAATTTATCAATTTCTAATTGCTTTACAAAATTTGTAATAATTTTCATTTATTACGACTTATTAAAATCTTTAGATTTTTTATACTCATTTATTTTTAGATGATTTTTAATTTTTTTTAACCGATAATTTTTTATATTGATAGCAAAGATCAATTTTTCTTTTTTTTCTTTATATAAATACAAAATAGTATAATCTTGTTATTATTAATTTTTTATTCTAACTATAAATATGCTTTAAACCAATTTTTATCTGATTTTTTACATTTTATTAGATCTTTTAACATGTGTTTATTTTGTATCTGAATCTGATAATTCTTGATTATCATCTTGTAAATTTACTTTTATTTTTTTTATTTAATTATTCAGTAGAAGAAAAAAATTATTTCAAACTACCATTTTAGAGATTGATATTATTTTATATAACTAAGAAAAATCTAACAAAAAAAGAAAAAATTCATATTTTAATTAAATTATTAAATCATAAAATAAAATTGAAATGGGTTTAAACTTTTTTTATTAGATAACTCTAAATTAGTGTAATATAAAATTGATAATCTATACATATATAAATATAGGAAAATTTGCATATATAGTGTTAATTATAGCAGGACCCCGGAAACTTCTAAGATAAGTCATAGGTAAAAAATTATTTTTTTGCATCACCAATACCAAAAATTTTGTAAGAGTCATAATTTAAGAATGTATCAAAATGCCAGCTTTTTGGTCAATGTCAGGGGTTTAAATTGCATAATTTAGGCTATTTTTAGTTAGGTCAATGTTTTGATTTGCATCATTTACTCTAATTTTAGGTCTCAATTTCATATATCACGTGACTCGATAATGCATTATGATATATATTATGACGCGTTGTGAAAACTTTAAAAATAAAGTTGGAAACTCGTTTCTTTTACTAACTAGACTAATTAGAAATGAGTTGGAAATATATGTTAGAATGTTTAAAGAAAAATCAAAACATTGCACATGTCCACAGTAGTACCATAGTTGAGTATATTTATTGAAAACAAATAGTTTTAAATAGAGAGTATAAAGAAACAAACTTGACAAGACATGTGAAAAATGGTTGCAATTTGAAAAATAAGCAACCTGGAATTACTAATTTTTTTAAATATACTAGTGACTTAGATAGCTCCTCTAGATCTGATGAATTTGACAAACCTATTGAGATGCCTGTGAAAAGGAAACCTTGTCAAGGTTTATCAGGTGGAAAGTATCAATAATATATTGAACGAACTTCAGTAGAAGTTAGAAGAACGTGACGATGCGAAGTTATTGCTAAAGACTTATTTCTGATATCATCTAAATTTAATTTTAACCATTTGTCTAAAGATCAAAAATTGGAATTCAACTGGCAGTTTTGTGCAGAAGCAAAATGGGTAATCGATCGGATTGGTAAATATGTTTTATAAAACATTTATTAATAAAATATTTAAACTCTTATTCTAACAGAATTTTTTTAATAGCAATGTGTGTTTGATCCACGAAATGTGAGCGTTTTGCAGAACAGGACATTTGTAATGCATGTTTAGCATTGAGTAATGATAAGGGACTTTAAAATAATGTTGCACGTTCAACACCTACATCTGAAAATTGAAAATTTGTTCTGAAACACTATTTAAAAATGAATTCGCTTGTAAATCATCTTTAGCATACTGACGTACAAGACCTACATCAATTGTTAACTGATGAATCAAAGGGTTTAGATTCTAATTCTGATTGTTCATTCTGGCAAATGCTCGCAAATAAGGCAAACCAAGATGCATTTGACAAAAAACCTGTTTTTAAGGATCTTTGTCAGATAATGCTTCAAGTTTCTGAAGCATCAGAGGCAAATAAAGGCAACAGGGCCTTCACTACTTTACTGAATTTACGAATTTTCTTGTTGTTCTTGGAAGTATATCTCCAAAGTCACTGGAACTTTTTCAACAAAATCTTGAGAGACAGTCTTTACGAAATATCAGGTATATATTTTTATTAGCTATTATATATATTTGAAGTATTTATTAATTTTAATATATGCTTTATTCAGATATCTTTGGAATAATTCTGAAGAAAAATTAGTGGATCCAAATATGTGCTACGAGAATGTTACGCATTTCAAGTGATTGTTAGATACACTCAAATATGATGGACCGATAGTTGTAATGACGGATAATACTAAACTGAAACCTGGACTACAATATTCTGCACAATTCGGTTGTATTATTGGTTTCTCATTACAACTGGAAGAAACTCAGGTGAATAATTATGATGATATTCCAATCATTATTAATAATATAAAAGAAAAGAAAGCTATTGCAAAAGACGTTAGGGCTTATTTACTATAGGTAAAGTATTTATTACATTTGTTTTTAATTAATACATTATAAACATTAGATTAAAAATTGTTATTTTAGATTCCACTTCCAAAGATTCCTCTAGTGGTAATTGCTTTAATTCCACATACCGGTTTTGAAAAAGCAAATGCTATTTCTACACTTCATCTTAAACTCCTTACCGATATTGCATCACAATTAAATCTTCACATAATATCCATTGGTTCTGATGGGGCATCAGTTGAATTCTAAGCCCAAACAGCAGTTCAAAAGTTTTATACATTGGATCGATTTTCAGTCTATTATAAAGAGTATGGAATTGATTTTAACTGTCCTATTTTTCCAAATGTTGGGCTAGTTATCCGCGTATAAGATCCAAATCATGGAAAAAAAACAGCACGAAATGTTTGTATGTCTGATGCAAGATTATTAAGCTTCGGAAATTCAACAGCACACTATGGATAATTGTTTACTTTATGTCAGCAACCAGCAAGTGTTTTATATAGAAGAGATGTAATTAAACTTGATCGGCAAGATGATGATGCAGCTTATCATATATTCTGTGTTTAGAATTTAGAATAACTTTTAGATAATGAACAATTGTCTAATGATAATAAGGGATTATTTGTATACTTATTCATTATAGGTAAGTTATTTTATTGTTTATTTTATTTTATTTTTTTATATTATTTATATTTAATAATTAGCATAAATTTTATTACAAATAATAGGTGAATTATTAGATAGCTATCTTAATCGTGAAATTTCTCATTTTGAGAGAATCAAAATGGCTATGAGAGCTTATTTTTTTCTTTATATATGGCGTTTTCATATTGAAACTATTTCTCAATCATATCCTAATTATATATCTTTAGCACATAATTTTTTAGCTCCACAAAGTTTTGATATTTTTACAAGTTTAGCAGAATCTCTTTTACTTTTAATTAAAATTCATCGCGAATTTTATCCAACCTATCCTTTTTTACCTTGAAAACATGGTACAGAAGCATGTGAACATTTTTTTGGAGTTGCAAGACAATTACATAATGATTTTAAATATGGTGATATTTTAAATCTTATTCCAAAAATTACTCATTATACCAAATCAATTAAAGTAGAAGGTATTACTTTGAATAAAGAAAAAATTGTGCGCGAAGATATATTTATTTATATTTGTATATATTATTATATAATTTTAATATTTATTAAAAAAATATTTAAATTTTAGGTTATCAATTTGATACTGATGAAAAACTCAATCAAAAAACTCTTGAAATACTTCGTTCTTGGCCAACAGATTCTGATATAAAAAATGCAATTAAATGTGGTTTTCTTTAAGCATCGGAGCTTGCTAATATATTGGCTATGAAAAGAAGACCCGAATCTGTAATGTATTATTCTAGTAAAAATGGTTTGCCGGGTATATATGATGATGATGACACCATTTTTAATGGTGTTAACAATAGAATTAATCAAAATGATATTCAAGATAAGAAGTTAGAATTATCAGCAGCTTTATTTACAGCAAGTAAAGAAAATTTAACATCTGATGATTTACAAGAAACTGATATATTACCTAGTTGTAAAGTTCAATTAATGGCTTTAAAAAAAAATCATTTATATAATAATTATCATGGTATAAATTTTTATTTTATTTTTATTATTTTATTTTATCTTTATATTTACAATATATATATATTTATTAGATATAAACTTTACTAGTTATATATTATCAACTAATGAATTAAATTTACAAGTGATGATTGATGAAAGAAGATTATATAAAGCTTTTACACGTAGAGTTTTAAAACGACAAAAATTTCACCAAACAAATGTTGAAACAGAAAATAACATTTTATTTCAATCAAATATTGCAAATAATATATGTGCTTATTTGATTAACAATGAAATACGTAAATGACAAAAAAGGCAAGATCGTTAGACAAATCGTTTAGAAATATGTAATCAAATAAAAAAATTTTCAAATTGTCCAGGTATTTATTTATTATATTGTTAATTTAATTATATTTTATTAATAATAATTTTTTTTTATATTAGAACAATTGGAAACTGCAAATGTAACTTCTTTATTTCCTCTTACTACTAACGCATTTATTATTATTATTTTTGGTACTCAATTACATATAGCAAAAATAATTGCAATATATGAGCAAAAAGATAAATTTCACTCTTATGTAATCCGATCAGTAACAGATATTCAAGAGTTATCATATATATCTTTACAAATATTTACATATATTCAAGATCATATTTTTGCAAATTTTGTTACAGACGAATTTGGTAATAACTTTTCTCCTTTTTCGCATTGTAATCCAAAACATATTGTTTATAATATTGAAATAGCAGATGTTCAATTAGAAAATAATATTCTTTTTTTAAAAGGAATAGCTAAAACTATATTTTTGAATCTTAATAATATTGAAATTTGTAATATTATAGTCAAAATTTAATTATAATAGATTCAAAATTTAATAAATTTTATGTTATAAATATTATAATATTATAATGTTATAGGTTGAATTTGTATTATTTTATTAATTTTAATAAGTTATAATTTAGATTTGTATCACTATCTTAATAAAAAAAATGTATCAAAAGCATATAAAAAAATTTTTTTTGGCCTATAACCTATCTTAGAAGTTTTCGGGATCCTATTATAGCGCATATAGAAGAAATTTTATGTATATAGTACTAATTATAACACATATAACGCAAATTTTGTACTATACACAACATGTGTAAAGTGTCTATTGTATTTCTATGAAAAGTGCAGAATTTTAAAATAGTAAGTATTACACTTATTATATCTATTCAATTTATATTACTAGTTGTAGAATGTGTTTTTTAGTTAAATTTATGAAATATACAAAAGATTGATTTTTTAAATAAAAAAATTTTATAGTGATAAGCTCTTAATAAATGTTTTGAATTTAAATATAATTTAGCAAAAATAACAAGCTTATTAAAGTAAGTAATTTATCTTTTTTCTTAAATAACTCCATTTTAGCTAAATAAACAATATTAATAAAAAAATACTAAAAAATATATAGAAGTTTAAGAATAATTATTAAATAATAATAAAAAGTAGTGACAAATATATTTTTTATTAATTTGAAATTAATATATTATAGATGAAAATAAAATAAAGTTTTTTTTACTTTAAATTATAGACTATATAGAGAAAAAAAACAATTATTAGAAAATCAAAATAGATAATTTTAATTTAAAAATTATAAATTATTATATAAAAAAATTTAATATATTAAATAATTCTATTTATTAATAAAAATTTTAAATATACTATTGTATTTAATTAATATTTTATTATAATAAAAATTTGAAATAGTTATAATAGAAATTTTTATTTTAATATTATATTTTTTAAATAATAAAAGAAAAGCTTGTTAAAAACAAAAAAAAATCATAATAAAATTACAAACCTTAAATCAGTTTAATATATTTTTCATATTAAAATTGTTTATAATACTTTTATTTATTAAAATTACCATATAATAGATAATATGTTTAAAGAAATCTTCTTAAAACTATTGAACTATTTAATTTTTAAAACTTATAAAAATGTTTTTAAGAAGTAAACAAATGATTTATGTAAGATAGAAATTCAAAAATGTTAGTAATATTGCATAGTTATATTATACATAAGTTAAAAAAGTAATGAAAAAACATATAAAATTATGTTGATTAACTAATCGATATCTATATAAATGTTATTTACATCAGTAAATTTAATAATGCGAAGTATTACGTAAACCCTACGCTTCGTAATCTTACGTAAGGTTACGAGCCCG
>CAJVPQ010003045.1:0-12038 GCA_910591825.1 Funneliformis caledonium
AAAAATTTTTATGTAAAATTACTTATTAAAATTTTTTATAATTAAAAAATTAAAGTTGGCTATTAAATTTAAAAATTACGATAATTTTAAAGTGGTCCAATACTTTTGACCAAGAAGTATATATTAATTTTAAAAACTTTTTCAGAAAAAAGTACTATGCTCTTTAATCTCTTTGGTAAATATATATCTGATTCGAAAGACTTTATAGATTCTAATTATCCATCTTGGCCTTACCTATATAAGAAAAAAATAGGTCTATCTGCAGGAAAAGATACTTTCACAAGGACAGGTGTATTAAACACTATAGGTCTCTGCTAAAAAAAATGTATGTATTCTGCTGTAATAGGCCGACCTTTTCTATAATACATGTCAAATCCATTTATAAGAAAAATTGACTAGAAAGTCATAAAAAAAGTGAGTAAGATTTGTAACTTTGATCAAATACACTAAAGCAAAAAAATTTTGAATATCTATAATAAAAGTAAAAGTAAAATTTTAAGATTATTAATATCAAATTACCTTGTATAGCTCATTTTATCTGTCAATATATCAAGAGAGATAGTTTAAAATGTAGGAAAGGATGTATGAGTGATTTAGGATACGCTAGATATTATAAAGCCCGTCCTAAAACAATATGCCCTATCTGTAATAAGCTAACCTATTCTGATACTAGAATCTGTAATACGTATAGCAAATTTTATGACTGTATCTAATGTAAAAGTAAAAAAACTCTTTCGATCAAAGATCTTTAGTAGGGAAAGCTTTCCACTGTTTTCCTACCATAGCTCAAAAGATTTTTTGCAAAATGGTTAAATTATTTTCTGCAATACCAAAGATATAAGAGAAGGCTAAAGTATTATTTGTCTTACCTTATAGAATCAAAGAGTTCTTAAATATTACCGTATATTCCTGAAAATAAGCATTTCATAACATGCTCCTTTTATAGTAATTTATTTATTTGTCACATGAAATTTATTATATTATTTGTCACGTATATACTAAAAATTCATATATATCACGTGATGCTTATTTTCAGAGGAATACGGTATTATCTGTTTTTAGCCTATATGGTGAAAGTTCTGATGCGTCTTTATCTCTAAAACTAAGACCATCGTATGACTGATGATTAATTCAGTATAAATGTTCCCAAACTCATTTTTCTTTAGACCCTATTTTTTTCTTATTTATCTTTACAGTATAATCATATTAATTTTCAGCAATTGCATTAATTACTCTTATAGCTGAGTTAAGATCTGATGTTACCTTAACATGAGACTTAAAGCTAAAGAGTAATAGGGATTGATTCAGGAGCTCTATAAACCTTTCATAAAATCATAAGAATGCTTCTGATATAATATTTTCAGAAAGAATATATTTATTATCTATGCTGGTAAAGTCTAATATTTAAAAATATTTTTGTATAACTTTTCAGTGATTTGCTGAATATTTTTTGCGCAAGTTCTCCACTACTGATTTTTCAAAATTATCTTTAGATTTGTAATAGGTATCCTTTCACTATGCAGTATTCTTAGCTTCTAATTCTTCTATTGCACTTTTTTCATCATATCCTTGCTTTCAAAAATGAGATAACTGTAAGAAATATTTCTGAGATTCAGGTGGATTGAAATGTTTTACAAATTTTTTATTGCAAAGATTATCCCAAATCTCATTATCTATATCTTTACCACCATAAATATTTCGCATATAGAAACGTTTAAGTGCCATAGTATCTGGAATAGAATGTTTTTGATCAAACTTAAGATTTTTAGCTTCTTCAGAATTAAGATTCTGAGAAGTAGCAATCACATCAAAATCTGTTTCCTTGATAACTAATGCTTTAATCCTAACCTCATTGCGAACTTTTTATAATTCCCTATAACTCCTCAGCTCTCATTCATTTTTATTAGTTAGAGAGTAGTACTGGTACTGGCTATAAGACTACAAAGCTTCTTAATAAAATATCTCGCAGAAAGCTGTTTCTGATGCTCAACTTTGACAAATATTATTACAGCTAGAGATTCGTCAATTTTATAAGAAATAGTATTCCTATCCCATTCACAATGTCTTTTTATTACTGTTGGCAAATTATTAGGTCGAGCACTTTCAATTTCTGCTCAGATATTTTCACGACCTGATGAATAAAAAAGTTCATTAGAAGTATTCTGATAGAATATGAAAATAATACGATGAGACAATCTCAAATTTGGTAAAGCATTTACACAAGAGCTTCTACATAAACTGGAGTGGTAATGTTCATAATAGCTATAACTATATCAAAATGGCCTATAACCTTAAAAGATATGCAGCCTTTATTGTATTTGTATAGATTATACAGTCAAACTCACCCTAAGCAACATTAATATCAGAAAAATCTTTTTGTTATTGTTTCCCATCCATATTTCTGTAATAAGCATGAGCTCTAATGGGAAAATTATCAGGCTCTACCAGCTTTGATGCCTTTTCTACTAATGCTTTAGCTATTATTACTCTTATAAATACAAATACCACACATTTTTCCTGCTTCAGAAGCTCAAATCCTATTCGTATGACTTTAGTTTCGCTATTCAGGTCATAAAGAATTTTAACTCTCTCACCCACACAAGACTGGTATCTATTATCAATTATACGAATATCTTCACTGTGATATGCCTTTAGAAAAATTAGTGTTGAGATATTTGCGAAGGCATCTATTGCAACTACATGTCTCACAGATCTTAAAATATCACGTAATGCATTCTTAGATTCTTGCGTATTTGTATTACTGAACATTTGATGTATGATAGCATTGGTCTTATCAAGAATAGCCACAAAAGGATGGGCTGTGAATTCAACATGAAAAAGACTTTCAACCTATATTATGATAATATTCTATTCATTTATAGATAAGTCTTCTTGCATATTTTAGTAATTGCAAATTCAAAAGCCAGATACTTTTAATAAGTCAAGTTTGGCTTTTGATTCATTACTGAGAGATTTTTGGTAAGAAATCCAGATATAACATGGTAAAGAAGAAATATCATACACTTTATCTTTAATGTCATAATAATCTCTTTCAATATAGTAGTTTTCCATGTTATCAGAGATAAACGAATTAGTGTAGTAGTTTTTTCAGAACTCAAGAAATTAGGATATGATTTAGGAGCATCTCTTAACTTTTAACATTAATAATTTTTCTCAGTAACTCTACAAAAAAGCGTAGTTTTGCTATGATATTGGCCATTCTATCAATAATTTTTTGTTTAAGTCTTTCTTTCAGCTTAATTATATCAGATGCTTTCTTAAATGCCAATCCTTTATGATCAGGTTTATATTATTTTTGCCGATAGCATCTAAGTATGAAATGCCTATTACTTTAAAAAAACCATATAACTGATCCTTCTCATACTTGATTTCGCAAATGGGATATGCTTCTAATAACTAAGCTTGAAAGCTGACAAACCCTTTCTAATGTTACCAACTTCAAGCCATTCATATTTTGCGATAACCAAGCCAGCTTCCTTACTTAAAGCGATTTCATCTTCGATAGATTAGAACTCTTTTTATCTAACTTTTCAGAAAAAAAGGTCTGTAGCCAGATTTCAGAATAATCAGATTTAGGTTAAATTAAATAATTTTCTAACTTGTAATATCCTTCCTTAACTGAAGAAATTGCAGATCTTTTAACTCTATCTTTCTTTGCTGATATAAGAAGACGAAGACTAAAACGTAATTTGTAAAGCCCAAGATCAATGAATTTGAAGTATGGTTTTCTAACTCTATTAGCAACTTTTTTTACAAAACCCCTAAGGTCTCTATAATCAATAAAATAGACATATGAGTGCATAATATGCCAACTGCATTTATTGGTATTAGACGAACTGATCAAGGTAAAAGTATTTAAAATTATGAAATGTTTTAAGTCAAAATATATAACATCAATGCAGGCAATTAAGATTCTGAATAATAAATCTTTATGAGTAATTTTATATTTATCTAAAGAAGGGAATTCAGGGTTCATTGGATTTGGCCTTTGCCTTATATCAATATCTAGAACTAAACAAAGAGGAGGCAAATTCCTATCAATGCATTCATGAGTATCGGGTAATCCATAAACTTCAGATGGGTAATCAATAATTGTAGAACCCTTTCCTGATACTCAGACTATATATTTATTAAAAATCTCTTTAGAATGATAAGTGCCTAGAAGAAAGATATTATTTTTATTATTAGACAAATATTTGAAATATATATAATCATTATAGTCAGACTCATAGTTAAGCTTCGCTAAATCAGAGAAGAGCCTGATTGCTTTATTTATTGTTTTAAGATGAGGTCTAGAATTTTTTTATGCAAGAAGCATGATAGTATATTCAAGAAACTAGTATAAAATTACATAGAAATTTGCAAAGTTTAAAATAAAAAATATGTAAAGCTTTATTTGACCTCTAATCTGATTACTAGCATAAATATGCAATAAATATACTAAATAATATTGTTACTAGAGGTAATGCAATAATATTCTGATGTAGTAATTATATAGAAACAAAGTCTAAATGCTAAAAATGTGTGAAATTTTGGTGATCTACTTAAGCAGAATTATATATAAAAAAGAAAAAAGAAAAGTTTACTTGAGTGGATCACTAATCCACCTCATTCCGGAGATGTTGTGAAGGCAGGATTGACAAAATAACACATCATATTAGGATTAATGATTCAACATTTCATGCTTCATCCTCAGCAATTAAAATGGTCATGGATAGGATTGCAAGAATAGTACAATATCAGCATTTCGTGTCTCACCAGTAATTAAAAGTGAGTGAATGGATTGCAACACATCTTTAGCAAATAGATGGATTGCAAATTTAGCACTTTGTGTTTTATCCGGCAATCAAGAGATGGCAATTAAGAAGGGGCTCTAATCCTCTAACCAACTGATCACTAAACCAGGCGCTCGAAAGTTACTCAAAAGTAGAGATTAGAACTGGTTCTATTTCTAAAACTGGTTTTAAATATTTTCAAAAAATTCAACCCAGTTTAAACCGGTTGCAATCGATAACTGGGTCAATTCGAGTGCTCGGCCCAAATTGAAACTGGTTTCAAGAACTGATTTGAATCAATTCAATTTTAAATTTTTTACGATGTTAGATATATAATCGACTTATTTATAAAGTTTTTTATTAAATGTAAAATATCATTTTTTATTACATTTTAATTATTCTAATAAAGGAAATATATCAAAATAAACACTATTTCTTTTTAAGAATAGTATCTTATTCACTAAATCTGAAGAAAGTCGAGTTCGTTTAGCAGTAATGTGATTATCTGCATCTAAGAATAATTGTTCGTTAGAAACTGATGTTGTAGGAATTAATAGATACTTTCGTGCAATTTGTGCTAAAATCAGAAAATTATTCTTGTTAACTACCCACCATTTTAATGGATCATCTTTTTTTTTTAACGATGTGGTACTGTCTCAAGTTTATTATATTTATGTTATAGTATTACAAATAAAAATAGAAAATAAAAAACTAATTTAAAAGTAAAAAACAATAAAAGACTAAACTAAGACTATCTCCTGTGATTCTATTACAAACCCGTTTAGATTGATCAATCATTAGAATAT
Organism: Funneliformis caledonium; assembly: GCA_910591825.1. NCBI lineage: Eukaryota > Fungi > Glomeromycota > Glomeromycetes > Glomerales > Glomeraceae > Funneliformis > Funneliformis caledonium. Next base: position 5,603 of record CAJVPQ010003045.1, read on the forward strand.
TCCTCAGAAAAAACCAAAAGATCCGTATCTAATAATTAAATCCTCAACAAAACATTCAAATGAAATTGTCAGTACCATCTAAGAAATCTGTCCAAGAGAAACCAAATTTGATTGCTGATAACATCCAATCGGACCATCTTGACGAAATTTGTTTAGGGACTTTTGTGAGGTAGGACGTTTTATCTTGACTTTTTTCTTTTTCAACCTTTTAGAAATGCCAAGGTTTCTTTCTTCTTCAATCATCTTGTTGCATCTGGGGACCCATATACTGTTATGAAATGCAGTGGTAAAATGATTTGAAATATCTACAAGAATGCTTCTAGCGTTAGAGGGAGAGAACAGTTCCTTTAACAATTTTAACATATTGTTTGGGATTATTCCTTTGGTCAGGTAAATGCATGTGATAAGGTGGAGCGAGAGGTCTAAGTAATCCATTAATTTCTTTTTTATAAAAAGGTAGTGGTCGATTTTATTATTATTTCAGCCTATTTTGTCAATGATGACCTTATGAAAAAACTCGCAAGTTAATATACGAATATCAGTGACATTTTGAATCCTATTTGGGTAATTTCACAAATGATAGTAGTTTTCATTGTATTGTCTGCAGGAAATATATAACCAATTCTTGTAAAGGTCAAGACGCCTAACTGAGAGTTTGTTCAGTATTGGTAATTCTTCGATCAGTGATTTCAATTTAAAGCTCTTTCTTTGTCGTTAGACAAAGGAGGTGGCAGCAGAGTTATCACCCATGTTTGAATTGAAGACAGAAAAAGAAATAAGCCAGTGAATGTCAAGAGAGTGAGAATGTTGATCTAAAGTAGAATTTCGGTTAAGGTCCATAAAATCTGAGAATTGTTTGGTCACATTCATGTGTTTCCAGAATTTTCTAATTGAAAATTCTATAGAGACTTGGTTGAAGTTGAAAAGAAGTTGTAAGTCATTGAAAGCTGTATAATTAAGGGTTAAAGGTGACATATGGCATTCAGCTTTTGCTAAGTTATCAGCTATATCGTTGTAATAATCTCCTGAGTGTCCTTTGACTTTTATCAATTTTATTGAGAAACGCAGTTCATTGATGATCTATATAATTAATATCTAAATGTTATAGTTGGGTATTTTTTCACGGGTCCTCATAGTAAAGTTATTGTTTAGGCTGAAATTATTGTATTCATCAATGACTGCTTGGCTGTCAAGGAAGATTGTTGGTGAAAAGAATTGAGGACAAATGATCAGAGCGGAAAGAAAGGCAAAAAGTTCAGCTTTAGTAGATGACAGAGAATTGACAACGGCTGCCTTGAATGAAATTGGTTGATCGCTATTAGAATTTGTGCAGATCCATCTTAATCCCATCCTACAGTCTATTGTAGTTGGAGCTGAGAGGGATCCATCTGTATAAAAGACAGGTGAACTGAGGTTATTACATAACAGGGATAATTCAATGAGACTTTTCTGATAAGAACTATCCATAATGCATTTCGTAATTAGTGGACTATTCAGAAAGGAAATAATAATAGAATCGGTAATTCTAATATTGGGAGATTCTTGATTGTATAAAGTGAATTATCCAAGAGATATATTTCTTATTAGTTGATAATTATGAGATGCTATGTAGTTTTTAGGAAATTGTTTTATAATAAAAGAGGACTTTTTTAAAGGATGTGATATTTTATTTCTTTCAACTACTATTGCAGTGAGAGCATTGTATCCCTTGACACAAGTTGTATATGTAATTGGTATACCAAACTTGAACCTCAGATGTTTGGGTGGGTCTCTACAAAAATTCAATAAGGTTGTGTCATTCAGGTTACAACCAGGGTATTGAACAATTGATCTATTATTATAGGTCGAGTTGAGTGCAGCATGTGGATTAGCTTTTATAAAGTGTTGAACTAAAATATTATTATGATCTTTCATTTTCCTAATGATTTTTTCAATAATGATTATGTCTAAAATGGGGTGGTGAACAGTCACAAATTCTCTTTTCTTGTCAGCTAAGCTAAGTTCTATGTTAGGTGTGTCTATATAACTATTATTAATATTACCTAATTTAAAAGAATTTTTAACTAATCTACTATCTAAACTATCTAAGATTCATTTTTCTACTGTATTATAAATTTTAGGTATATATGATGAGGTTATATGATTGTATATACTTCTTTGTGATATGTCATTTCAGTTTAAACAATATGAGCCAGTGATATCCAAAAATTAGTCAATAAAGAGTAGTGAATATTTGTTTAAGAGCTTGTTATTTTTCTTTAATTCTTCTGTGATGAGAACGAGTAAGAGGGTAAGGATTCGCCTTTTATTTTATTAAGTAAAGAATGATGTGTATCAAAAGATAAGCCAATCTTCCCATAATTTAATAGACTTAATATGGCTCCAATAATGTTTCTGGAAAATTTAGTATTAAAAGGTTGGATCCAATGTTGAAGGGAAGAGATGTGTAGAGAATGTTAAGACTGTAATTAGAATAATCAAATTAAAGAGATGCGTTTGTATATGGATTTTGAGTTAAATTGGTAGAGAAGTGCTGTAGAGTATGATTTTAATTGTTGTATCCAGAGGTCATTTAAGTTGTAAAATACATTTCCTTTGAATAGGCAGTCAGGTGATGTAATGGTCATTGACAAATTATATTTTACGATTCTTCTTATTGAAGCAGAGATGTGGTTACATTCATTGAAGGATAATGGTGTGGTTTGTAATCTATATTCTAGTAACGGAAAAAGCACCATATTAATAATGTAACAGAATTGTTTGTCAGTGAGGGGTTTGGATTTAAGGATTGTAGTAAATTTAGTAATAGTGTCTTTGATTTGTTTCTTGACAAAACATTTCGAATTGAATATGTTAATCCAGACTCCTAAAAATCTTATAGATCCAAGTTCTGATTTGATGTGTATAGTGCTAGATCTAAATTTGATATGTATTGGTTATGAGGTCGTGACTGTATTTGTTAGCAGTTGTGATTTAGATTTTAGATTTGTTGATGACAGCTTTGGTTATAGAGTAAAATTCATCAGCTACTTCTAATATATTTTCCAAATCTTACTTTGAATGTGTCAGCCAATTTGAGTCATTCATATATCCTAAGGCTATAACCTGTTTAGACAAAGATGAAGAAGTCATGTGTCTGACATCAGAGATTTAAGAATGTTTCATAATATAACCTTTTTTTAGACTATCTATCTCGTATAAGAACAGGTCAAAATAAATACACCATAATATGGTGATATGACTTCCTCTTGATCAATCCCAATTTTTACATCATACAATTCTGAAAGGCCATCTTTTGTAAAAACTGCATTTTTTCTATTTGTAAATAAATTTATCATACAAGAGACACAATTATCAGGAATTTTAATTCATTTAAAAACCAACTTTAAAATGTTAAGATCTACTCTATCATATGCTTTAGACAAGTCTTGTAGGAGAATCTATAAGTCTTTTTTGTTTTCCTTTGCATCTTCAATGATCAGATTCATTATCTTTATGAGATCTTCTGTTGAGCTACCAGGAAGACTAGCATAGTTGTTACCTTTTAATATATTATATTTAGCAAGAAGCTTTGAAAAACGGTTAGTAATGATTTTTACGAAAGCTTTCCTGGTAGTTTCTAATAAAGTAATGGGACGTGTTTTTGTGATATCACAATTCCAATCTATAGGTTTAGAAATTGGATAAACATGTGCAATTTTCCATTCAGATGGAATGTTACTAAGTTCAAAATAAATTTTGATTAGTTTTCAAAGAAAACGATGTGTATTAGGGCCTAAATGTTTAATCATTTCATTATGAATTCCTGTTAGGCCAGCAGCTTTATCGTTAGGGAGTTGTGATATGACTAAGAACCATTCTTTTATGATGGAGGTTGCATAATATTATCAAATCATTTTTCATTTACGTAGTCTTTTAGTTGATATTGGGCTATCTATCTTTCAAATAGAGGGGAAACCAGTGAGTCAGGAATGGCAAAGTTTTAAAAGTGCTTATTAATATGCTATTTAATTAGATCAGGATCATTAATTAAGTTGAGATGACCTTTGGTATTTCTGACCAATAGTTTGTTTAATATTATTGTCTTTTTAGATCTTTCTAAAGCTGATTGGATCATTTTTCCTAAGTTAGATTCATATTGAAGGCAATGTTGATCGATAAAATATTTGATTCTCTGATTTGAAATATTAGTTTCTTCAATTCTAGACAGTATTTTAAGATTGTGATATATTGTTAATACAGATTTTCTGACATTCTTGACATTGTATTCAGTTAAAATGTCAGGTAAAGGAAGTAATGGTAATTTTGCTAAAAGTGTAATATTTTTGATAATGTTAAGATCGGTTATCCAATCGTCTCAAATAGGCCAAATTCTTATATTCACTTTTGCAGCTCTGAATTTGAGAATAATTTTATTAAGAAATTTTATGTGATCATAATACGTGACGAGTTCTTTTGGTTTGAGAGTTTTTTAATCTACATGAATCCACTTAAAAGGAATGTTTTTTATAGCTGCAATCATAATAGCATTCCTTAGTTGTTTCCATATATGATTCATATTGAAGAGAGACGAGGATAAAGAAAGAAGTTTATTCATATTATGTTTTTTAAGTTGAGTATCTGTAGCTTCAGCAAATATGTTTCATTTCTGTTTCGTCATGATATTAAAGTTGAATTTCCTTCTTTTTATTTTCTTACGTCTTGCTAGAGCCTCTTGTTTCAAAGTGGGATTAGTGAAATATGCGGTAATAATCCTGTGATCAGATCAGTAGAAAACTGACTTTGAAACACCACAATAGAGGAGATCTGTGAAAAAACCTGGTGAGATAAAAATACCATCTAATCTTTTTAGTAAACGGCGTGCAGTTAAACTTTGTGAAGGGGAAAAAGTGGGAAGGATATCATCATTGCTGCATAATTGCAAGTTCATATAATTTCTAAGTGATAGCCCTTTCACTAAATCGAATTTCCAACCAGGATTTTTACTGAGTTTAAGACGTTCATGGTAGTCATCAATGTTTATATTGAGATCTCCCATTAGGATTACGTGATATTATTGTTTGTTACATTTATCAAGTATGTTAAGAATTTGTTTTTGAAGGATACGTTGATCATATCTATCTTTGGTGTCATTAATATTGGCATGGATATAGCAACTGATTATTCTAATTTTGATATGTCCTTTTAAGTACAAATTGACATAAAGTAATCTCAGGTCTGATGTGAAGGAGGATACAATGTGTTTATCCCATCTTTTTGAGATTAATAAACCAACTTCTGCATAAGGTTGTGATGAATCAGGTTGGCTCCAGAAGGTAGTAAAGTGTTGATTCTGTTTGTGTTTATAAAGCATAGATGTTTTATGATGTATTTCAGTGAAACTGACGAAGTCAATCTTGTTATATGTAAAGTGTTCTATAATTTGGGAAGATTTGATTGGGTCTGTAGAATCATTGATTTCTCTGATATTATGAGTAGTAAAAGTAAGTATATCTCCTTTGATTATATTGGAGGATAGAATATCATCTAAATAGGAAATATTTTTATCAATTTTATCAATGGTGTTTTGTCTATTTTCATGAAAGTGAGCCACCTGGTTATCTAAAAATAAATCAATGTTATCATCAATAAAAGAGATATTCCAGTTATCAGTAGGAATACCATTCATCTGTGATTTGCCTGGTATGGAGTATATTATAAGCGGTGAGCCGTATGTCCATTATTATTGGTGAAGGCAAGGAATTGTGAATCTAATTTGGCTAAATGGGATTTAATTGAATCTAACTCTTGAAGTTTAACTAGGATTAAATCTAGTAGACTGGAGTTGTTGTTATTACTATTATTGTTAGATGTTGCTGTGTGTCGTGATTCACTTGAAGAAGAAGCATTAACATCTTTTCCATTTCTAATATTGTAGTAAGAAAATCGTCTATTGATATTATGATGATCAAGAAAATTTCTACGGGAAGAGTTTATTTGTGATTTGGATGTTTCTTGTTGATTGTATTGTCTATTAAGAATTCTGGGTCTTCCGTCCAATTTGTAACCATTATGTAAAATATATTGTGAATATGCAGAATTCATATCTTCTTCAGTTGCAAAGGCAGCATAAGCGATATTATTATGAAAATAACATGATCTTGCATTAAATGCTTTCAACGTACAGAACGCTTCTGCGGGTGAAGTTTTATTTCTGAATCCTTTGAAACTAGCAATGTATCTGTTTCTATCTTTTAGTTCCTCTGCAAGTGTGTTGTTAGTGATAATCCATTTGCATCACTAGATGACTGCGCCAATTAATGTTACCAATGATCACTAGGAAAATCGTGATCATTATTTTCACTAATTTCATTACTATTACGGTTATCGTTGTGATATTCATTTTCTTTATTTTATTTATTATCATGTTTATCATTATTTTATTTAATATATTTAT
>CAJVPQ010003046.1:0-12037 GCA_910591825.1 Funneliformis caledonium
ATATAGTAAATAAAATAATGATAAATATAATAATAAAGAAAATAAATATCACAACAATAACTGTGATAGCAGTGAAATTAGTGAAAATGATGATCACGATTTTCCTGATGATCATTAGTGACATTAGTTGATGCAATCATCTAGTGATGCAAATAGATTATCACTAATAACTTTCTCCTCCAATATCTGGGCTCCTGCAATAGTACTAGCTTCCTATACGAGCTGTTGATGTTATTCACAATTAATGCGAGAGAGCATTCTTATAGTTGTATGCTTAGTTCGAGCAATTTGGTCTATTCCAATTAATTCATATAGGTAATATACTTGTATAACTACTTTTCAGTAGTATAGTGAGAGAAGGTTCATATATTGAGTTCTTTCAGTTAGTGATTCAGTTTTAGTTTCAATAGCCTTTTCCATATGCCAGAGGACTATTAGTATTTCGACTCAATTTCTTAAGCTTTTTGCTCTTCTAAGTTATCAAAGTAGAGATTTCACTTGTTGTAAAATGGTATCATTGTGTTGATAAAAAGGAGATAGAATATCCAGATAAAGTAGTTCAGTTTGTTGTAAGTCTGCTAAAATTTGATTATATAATTCCATTTTAAATTTGAGGAAAGGGTGAAGTTCAATCAATATCTACTTTATTTATATAGATTTTTAATAAACTTTCATTTACAGAGGTTTTTAGGACTTTCCCGTTTAATTCCCTATTCTTGTAAACTCCATTTTTAATTATATCGTGTATATAATACGGTTCCTTCCATTTTGAGTCTAATTTTCCTGACCACTGCTTATCTAACATTTGTTTTGTAATACAAAACTTAATTGCCTATTTGATATGACACAATTTTCTTTAATTTTTCATCATGTCGATCTTTCTGTTTTTGTTGTTTTTTTTGCAAATTTTGTTAAATAATATTATGAATAATTGGCAGCTGATTTAATTGTTTTTCCACATGATTGAGTAAGAGGAATTCCTCCTCTATTTCTATACTATTTATTGGTAATTTAGCTTTTCATTCATACACAAGAAAAAAGGGTGATATTTTTGTAAAAGAATGTTCATTTGTACGATAAGCAAAAAGTGCAGGGGCAATAAAATGATCCCAATCTTTCTGATGATTAGTAGCAATTTGTGCAAGGGCTTCTATTAAAGTTCTGTTAAACCTTTCAACTAATCTATTGGTCTGTGAATAATATAGCGTCAACATTCTATAAGATATTTCAAATTTCTGTAGTAATTCATGTAACAGTTAATTGTTAAAATGTATATAATGATCGGTAAGTATTTCTTCAGAATATCTGTATTTACAAATTATATCTTTATACACAAATTGTACGGTTGTTTTAGCATCATTTTGTCTTATAGGTTTAGCTTCTGGCCATTTGGTTAGATAATCCATGGCAATGATTATGTATTTGTTTCCTTTACTTGAAACTGATAAAGGTCTAATGTAATCTATTCCAATATGATGAAAAGGTTGTCTGATAGGTATAGGATGTAGAAGTTCTATCCTTAAAGCTCTTCCTCTCTTCTGACAAGAGTCACATAATTACATATAGTTCTTGATATCTTCAAACATTTGAGGCCAATAAAAATGTTTTCTAATTTTCTTCATCATCTTTTCTTTTGAACTATAAGCGGCAGTTGGATCATTGTAAAACATGTAAAGTGCAGGTTTTAGTTCTACTTTTTTGAGTACTCTAATTGGGTTGCTTGAATTATTTTTGTTAATTTTGTATAGTAAATTATGTTTAATAATATAATGTTTTGATAGTACAGTTAATTTGTGTTGTTGTGTTTGATTAAAGATGATGGGATATATTTGGCTGATTAAATAATTAAATAGTTGATTATATTGTTATTCTTCTATAGTTTAGAATTTAAGCTGTTTATCACACTGTAAACACTTTCGCTTTCACTTAATTCTTTGTATATTATATTAGTGGTTGATTTAATAAGAGAGGGAAAAGGATGCATTATCAATGCTACCAAGATGAAAGCGTAATTGTGCATGAAGGTTTTTCTGTTGTACTAAGAGAGGTTCTTTCCACCAGAGGTCATTAGTTAAATATTCTGGTTTCATGTCTGATTGGATTTTTCTTAAATCATATCCAATGATACAGTTATGTATGATAGTTCCATATAATAAATTTTTCTTGCATGCTTTACAATATATGTAAAATTGATAGTTCTCAGTATCATATAAAAAAGTGTATTGTGATCCTCCTCTAGTAATAGGTTGTCCAGCGATTACTGGTTTAATCTTTATATTTTCACAGTAGATTTCTTTTAATTCATCATTAGAAGATTTATATTCAATGGCAATAATTAAGACAGTATTAAAATATTGTCAAGACAATTCCTCTTTAAACTATTCGTCGCTTTCTTCAGATTCAGAAGAAGAAATATGCTATTCTATATCTTTTTTCACATTAATGTTTTCATCCTCATCATTAGCCATATCTGTTTTGGTAAGATCAATAATAAAACATTCAGCAGTTTTCTCATCATACATTTGAGATAATGCGTCAGCATTTGCATTATGTTTTTCTGCTCTATGTTCTATGGTGAAATGATATTGTTACAATTCCATGATCTATCTAGCATGTCTTCCTTTTGACATCTTTGAAGTTTTCAACCATTTTAAAGCAGCATGATCAGTTACAATAGTGAATGATCGACTAAGATAATGATGAAAATGCTTAATTGACCAGATGATTGCTAAACACTCTAAATCAGTTTTGGATAATTTTCCTCAGTTTTGTTGGTTGATCTACTAATATATGCAATAATATATTCCTTTCCATCCTTCTTTTGGGATAGTACAGCACCTAATTCTTTCTTTGAAGCGTTAGTATATAAGGTAAAAGATATTTCGAAATCTGGATATTGCAAAATTAGTGCCTTAATAAGCCTTTCCTTTAGTCAGTCGAAGGCATATTATTGTTTTTCTTTCCATTCAAAGGGCTGATATTTCTTTAATAATAAGGTCAATAGTTTGGCATGTTATGTGAAATCTTTAATAAATTTCTGATAATAACCAAATAATCCTAATGCAGCACATAATTGAGTTAGGCTTTTTGGTTCTGGAAATTCTTTAATCTTCTTGATTTTCTCTGGATCAGGTTGAATTCCTCCTTGTTTTATGATATATCCTAAGAATGTTAAGGAAGATTGATAGAAGTAATACTTCTTTAATTTTATCGCAAGATGAGCGTCTCTAAAAGCTTGAAATACTTGTTTAACGTGATCAACATGTAATTCAAAAGGTCCTTTCGTATAGATGATTATATCATCGAGATAGACTGATACAAATAATCTAAGAAAATCTTTAAGAATCCAATTCATAAGCCTTTGAAATATTCCAGGTGTATTGTTTAAACCAAAGGGCATGACTAAGAATTCATACAATCCATTTGCTATGATAAAAGCAGTCTTCTCAATATTATCAGGATGCATTGCTACTTGCCAATAATCACTAGCTAAGTTGAGAGTAGTGAACCAATTTGCTCCATCTAGTGAATCCAATAAGTCGTCAATTCTTGGTAATGGATATGCATCAATTTTTATGACAGCATTGACTTTTTGATAATTGACACATAATCTTTTTTCACCTCCTTTCTTTCCTACAATTACGACTGGTAAGGCCTATGGACTATAGGAGGGTCGAATTATACCATTCTCTTCCATTTTCTTTAGTTATTGATTCAAGAATCTGGTATTTTCAGGGTTCGTTCAATATAGTTTTTGAGCAATTGGCATAGCCGTTCTAGTATAAATATGATGTTTAATCTCGGTTGTTTATATAAAATACAATCATAAGATAGAGATAATAAATATAACCATGAAAATAAATATAGTAAATAAAATAATGATAAATGTAATAATAAAGAAAATAAATATCACAACGATAACCGTGATAGCAGTGAAATTAGTGAAAATGATGATCACGATTTTTCTGGTGATCATTGGTGACATTAGTTGGCGCAGTCATCTAGTGACGCAAACGGATTATCACTAACAGCGTGCATAAGCCGAAAATAAGTGTCTTGCGCCGGCCTAAGGCCTCTAGTCTGAGTAATAGTTTTTTGTTTTGAGTAGATGATGATTGGATCATCTTTGACAACCCCCATCCCCTTCGGATGGATAAAAATAATAAATATTTTACCGAAATTATTGGAATTGCAATTGTCTTGACACTCGGAATAAAATATTTGCTTTTTTTTTTGTTATCAAATAATATATGAACAAGAGCGGTTCATTTTTCGTTGTGAACCACTTTTCTGTTTGCCTCCTGATTCGTTGGTCACATTTAAGAGTTCTTCTAATCCGATATTATTAAGTTGTTTGCTTCAGATAGTTAGCGAAACAGCAGTGTTATATAAATTTCATTAAAGGTTCTCTCGATTCATTTTCGGTTCCTCTTCGGTTCTGCTTCCGCTCTCCTAAAGTAAATTAAAACTTTCAACGTTAAGTTAAATTTATACAAATAGAACATGATGATCAATTTAAAACTTTTTTTGTGGTTATCAAACAAATTTCGGTCTATAACTACCTTAATTTGATGACGAACGATTTTGGAGCTGACTCTGTCTGGAGATAGTTCTGGTTTGATTTTTAAAATTGTTAAAAATGTTTTGTAACTCAAGATATGCTAAATTTAGAATCGGTTCCAAGACCGACTCTGAGTCACTGCCCCTATTAATTATACGAACATTGAACAATTGACGTGTAATAATGACCTGATAAAAATTGAAAATCGAAACACGTCAAAATAAAATACTAAAGAAAAAAGAGATAATAAAAATTTTTTCTTGTTACCTTAAATCATATTATGTTTTCCATAATTCTAGATTTCCAATATGGAACTCAGCAGTAATTTTTCACAAGTATCATATAATTTATTCTCAAGATCAATATCATCGATTTCTAATATAAACTATACTTCAATAGTTGCAATAGATTGTTTCCAAGAGATTAATGGTCTCTCGTTTAAAGATAAAGTCCTTTACCAAGGTAAAAGAAGTGGAATTTCATCATATTTAATTCTCCTTTAATTTGAAGTAACGATTTCTTTAGTAGCACCATTTGACCTCAGTATTTGGTTAATATCATACTCGTTTTAGGTGACTTCTAACGCTTTTTAAATTTGGTTCGAGTTGGTCTTTGAAGATCATGATGAAATTCTTGCAACCTCAATAATTTCTTTGTCAACTCGTTCTTTTTCACTTGTTTGCTAGCCCACATAACTCTCTTGTTACATTTATCAGCCCATTCCCCTCCGAAATCAACTAATTCGTATCTCATATAACAACTGAGCTATATACGCTGACAATGATTTTTGAACTAGTAGTAAAAAATTGTTCCAAAATTTTTCTTTGTCTATTCAGGTTTCGACAAACGATCGTTAAGAAACAAGTTTTTTTTTTTGATAGCTAATACGTAACAGTATGATGAATGTCAACAATTGAATATAGACTAAAAAATTTAAAAGAATAAATGATTATACATGTACATATATAAAATTTACAAAAAATAAATTAACATACATATTACTAATACCTACAAAACTAAATCGGAACGTTGCCAGTCAAATCACATTATGGATCTATATCTCTTTACTGGATTTTACTGAAAACGGCCCATGTAATCTTTTTTCAATTAAAAATATCTACGTTTAATTCAAGAAAGTTTTCGGATTTTGCGCGAACTATCATCCATTCGTGACGATGAGTCCAGATCTAAGAAATGTTGTAAAGCAATAAATTATTTGCTTCAATTCTAAAGATTATGTTTTTAATAGCGAAGTTACCTGTAATTAATAATGATCCAAACATTAGCTGTAAATCATTGAATAAAAGGTGAAAGCAACTAAAAGAATTTCGAAATTCTTAATAGTCATATTTTTTCTAAAGACTTAACCCATGCTATTTCACTTTCGAAGCCTTCGATAAATTCTATAGTAGTACGATAGTAACCTCTTGATATTAATATTTGGATCATAACCACATCATCCGTCAATCCGTAAAATGCTTGTTAATATTCTTTAATATTTAAAATAAATTCTTCCGCCCCAGTTTGATATTGAATCGACAAAAATTCTCAACAATTCAAAAATATTTTCCGGCTTTTTTTAGATTTTATATCAACAATCACTTTTCAAGAATCCTTAAAAGATCTTTAATATTATTTTCAAGAATAATTTGCCATGATTCTATAATTGAGCTTCCAATTTGGATTTATTTCATAACAATTCAATCGTTATTGGTTAAAGTCGTCTTCGTGAACCAAATGATTACTGTAATTTACGTTCTTAGTACCAAGGTACGCCCATAATCTGATTTATTCCAAAGCTTCCATACAGTATATTTTGAACGTGTTAATTATAATAATTTCATTGACTATAATTTTTCTTAAGCTAGTTGGAATCTTTCGGCGTATTAAAAAAGGCTATTAATTTATGCGTTATATACAAAAATACTTTTATTATTCTGATAAACATTTTACTTACAGTTTAAAAACTTTCCAATGATACTTTGGACAACATAATTTGATTTTACGCTCGTGAAATTTTTTTTTACGATTCTTTTTTTTTTTTTTTTTTTTTAAAAAAAAAAGGGGTTACTGAGTATCATGGTACAAAAAAAGATTCATATGGTATGGATCGCTGTTATATACATATTTCTTTTTTTACATTTAATAATGAGAATATGTTTTTATTTCTTTTCGAATTCCTTTGTAGAGAACTAGTATAGTTAATTGCGCAATAGTTTTTGAAACTTGAAGATATGACGATAATTAAAATTAAGGTAATGTATGTCATTATATTATGTTCGCATAATTAAATTTATAAAATAATACGGTATTTGTCACGTTGAGCGTAATTTGTTACTAGCCAATTTAACGTTATGATATACGAAACTTTAAGAAATGAAATTCCTTGAGCACTATCTAATTTTGTATAAAGGTTATATTTAAACATTTAAATTCCCTATAAAATTAGGACATTTCGTGAGAATGATGTATTGAATTTCTCTTAGTGAAACTTTATGTGTTTGTAAATATAAAATTATAGCGCGCAACTGCCATATCAAGTGATTTAATGTATTGAAATTTTACGTTCAATGACTAAAATGGTTGATCAACTAATTTAACGCTTCGGACGCTCCAACGGTTCCCGTTACCTAGTTTTTTTAATAAAATAATAAATTTATAAAATAAAAATATAAATCATAAGAACTTTTTTTTTTTGCCATTATTTGAGATAAATTTTATTCAAACAAATTTTTACTAATAATATAAAATATTATAAATTCAATGAAGGTCTACATCAATGCATCATCATAACGTCGCGCACGTGAATGAAAAAATTTTTACAAGATCGACACCAATTTTGTGAAACGAAGATTAATATATATATCCAATAATTCCTTTTCCATCAAAAAAAATTTTCTCACGCTATTACCACCCGAAGAAAAGAAAAAAAATCCCTGCTAGTAGTTAGATAAATACACATAAATTAAGATATAAGTGTCGGCAACTCTTTTAGAGCGGAACGACATTATTCTTAATTTTAATATGAACAGAAATCCTCCCGCCCCACGTTGTGTTCGTCTTCCGCCGCTAGTAACCCATTCTTCGGAGTGGTTAGGCAATTAGCGGGCCACCTGGGTGTCCCCCGGAATGGGGTGACTGGGAGCTTGGAACTCCCCTTCCCCATATCACTCTTAGGAGTTTAAATCAGTTTTTTTCCTCAGTTCCGCGGTTCTAGTTCATATTTTCGCTTATTCTTCGCAATAATTAACAAACATTAGCTTAGTTCAAATTTAATTTAGTCTAAATAGTTTAGAACAAAAACTTAAAATAGTTTGGATGAGGTTTTTTTTATATATATATATATACTTTTTCTCGTTGACTAACTTTTTTTTTTTATTTTTCAATATTCATACAGAATTTTTTTCCAAGCAATAAAAACCAAAGGCTAGTTTGATAGAGATTTCTAATTTAGATGGTAAGTTTTTTTTAATTATTTTTTAAGGATCATCATAACAATGTTAATAACGACGCAACTTCGCAAGAAGATTTTGGAATTGAATCCTACACAAGCAGAAGTTCACAAAGCTTATTAAAATTTTAGGAGAAGAGCGTAAGAACGTAAGTTAATCAAAGAACATTCTTTTTAATAAAAACCAAATTTAGTTGAATTTACTTTTAACAATTCATTCTAGTAAGGCCACCGTAGAAGAATTTGTTGACGGATCGATCGAGGTCGAGTTGAATGCGGTATTAATTTTGGGACGGGTTTATTGGATGAGAAGTCTGGACGGATAATTTAGGAGGACAATAGATGTTGATAAATAAAATGTTTATAAAATAACAAAAATTTTGAATTTCTAGAATTTAGACATTTTAAGCTTTTTTTTTTATTTTTTAATCGCATTATTTGTTTTAATAAATTAAATTTTTGTTTTGAAAACGCTGACATTAATAAAATCCATACAGTTAATATAACTTGAACGTAGCATATTAATCAATTAATTTTGCTATAATTTTTTTACAAAATCAACTTTACGTTCCCAACAATGATGTTTATGACTTTGGCAAGTAATTAATTTGGGTTAAATGTTTTCTTTATCTTCTTACCTTCTCCTTCCACTGTAATTCCTTTTATTGGTCAGCCTATTAGTATCATGCTGATTTTTATGCACTGATATTTTTTTGCCAACGGCTAAGTTTCCGTGATCTTGCCTAAAATATGCAAAAATTCATTTTACCTAAATTGGTAGACAGAGAGTTATTATTACAGTAAAATAATCAAGGAATTCCATTGATTCATACACTTTAATTTTTGATTCATAATGGATTCTCAACTTCAATGAAATAAATTATTGCTTTACTTTTAATGCAAAATAATAATAAAGATTTCAATATAAATACAAATCAACTTTTACTGGTGAATATTCAGGAGGCAAAAAAACAAAAAAAAAAAAATCATTTTATTTTATTTTCATTATTTATAAACTGCTATATAACATTCCAGCAACTCATATATTCACTTCCTTTTATCGAGAGAAAAGAAAGTGGGATAAAAAAATCTTCAATAGAAACTTTTAATTTTTAATATCAAATTATATATCCATCTTATAAATGGAAAGTTAGTGGGTTATGGACATAAGTTATCTGGAGAGGAATATCACGAAAAATCCTGGTATATTGGATGCTCCTATAAAACAAATGACAGTTGTCATCAGATTCTCTTCAACCGCAAGTGTGACATTGAGGGAATGGCAGGCATGTGTTGCTTTTACGTGCAAATATGGTTGCTTAAAAAAAATTCGTAATTACATACACCAGTACGTATTTACTAAAAGTTGTTCGTTTTTGCTTGAAAATTTTCCCAACCGTTAAACTTTACATTGTTTTTAGATGAACTCAAAATAACAGTAACAAGTTCTTTCTCAATAAATTAATATTGATTTAAATCAAAACGAACCAACTCGATCTTCTCCCCAAAAATCACGATCTCATTCATGACTCACTCGATTTCGCACTTCCCAAAGTATTCAAATATCCGGATAATGCTGCAAGAGGTTTTGGAAATTACCATATAAATATAAAGAATTTTATTTTATTTTAATAAAATTTTAACAGTATATTTTTAATACCATATATACGTATATAGACGAACATGACCATGAGTCCGTAAAGACCAAACGAATTCGTGATCAGAGGGATTCCATAGGTATTATACTCGTTATTGAAGTTTAATTATTAGTTTTTTTTTTTTGCTTTGCTAAATTATTTTCTTATAGAAACCTTTATGGCAAATACAACCTTTCTTTAAAGTTTTGCCATTTTGACAAATTTATACTTACTAATAATTTTATTTTCTTTTTATCAGATGATGCCGAGACTAAATATAATTTTTTTTTTCCTTTTTTATACTTATTTTTTATATATATATTTATTTATTTGCTCTTTTTTTGCTTTAAATTTTTGTTGCGAGAAACGGGACTCTTAAACACTTTAAGTCCACACATTATTTTGAGTAGCGAGGCCCAATTTGTATCAAATATCGGCTGAAGACAAATTTTTTTTTGGGCTGATGTTTTCTCATCATGCATCTTAGGTACTTTTGATAGTAACTTCACGGGTTATCAGAGATTACTTCACATTTTACGGTAAGCAATGCATGATGGAAGAAGTGGTAAAATCCACCAATCAATGTATTACTCGTAGTAACTGTGAAGTTATCGGCGATTCGTTATAATTATCCGGTTTAGATAATTAAACTTTCGCTGTTGCAAATTATTCTACGGCTAAAGTATAATTATCATATTTGGCTGTGTAATTATTATAATAATAAATACCAATTTTATTTATGAAGTAAATCTATTAATACTTTTATTAAAAGTTTTAGTAATATAAATAAAATCGCAAAAAATATTAATTTGTTATAAAAAATCTTAACCTTCATCTAACTATACTTAAGACTAATTTTAAATCAGGATACACAGTTGGCTCTTTCTATAATATTATCATATTATCCTTTACAACCAATTTTAGCTAGTTACCCCAAAATTTTATATATAATATTTATGATTTCAAAATTTTTACAAGTATCATTTTAATCATATAATCACGTGAAATTTTCTTTGAGCAATAAAATTTTACATATCAGCCGATTGAAAAATTGGGATTTTACGTCACTATATTTCTGTATGTGTAACATAATCTAATGGCTAGCAAATTATCGTTCACCAAAATCATTTTTCAGTAAAGATAATATCATTAACAGGTACATAAAAAAAGAAATATATGAACTAATACGTTAACTCTAACGCATGTAATAATTGGATGGGCATTGTTTAACATTTATTTTGATTACGAGTGTTTCTGTGACGGTTTGTATTAGGGTTAAAACTGGGATCATAAATTAATTTATATATATCCATCTCTCCTTCATCTTTGAGGTATCCCACACGAAGTATAACCATGAAGCTTCTATTATAAGCCGGAGCATTAGGACAACCTCTATAATTCTTTACATGATCAGTTTACCCAACTTTATTTTCCTGAAATAGAATGGATGATGAGTCGAAGAATCTAATGAGTTACCGTTTGTAATGTTCAAGTTTAAAGGGCTATCAATTATGTAATTCTACGGGGAATCCTACGGCAAATTTTACATGCGGTGACGTATTTCAAGAGGGATGTAATGAATGTATTTGGAAAAACATTATACCTAACACCGGTAAAAGGTTTATAAAAGGAGAATTGTGAACATAATGCGATATCACAAGCTCATACAATAACTGGCTTAGGCACAATTGTTGGAATTCTATCATTAATTTTACGGTACTGCTGTGGCGGTTTACAGGAATTTAAATTATATCACATGGCCTTAGAATGAGTTAATTCTACCCTCGCAACGCAGTGATGGTAAATGACCATGTCATTTGGCCATTTTGAAATGACCTCTGAATGACCGGTCATTTGTCATTTGGTCATTTAAATGTAATACAGCCCAAATTTTATATGCTGGCCAGAATTACATATTTATATCACGTGAAAATGAACAGCCCTAGCGTCGCCACCAAAAAATGGTAGCCAGATTTTATTTGCCGGGTCACATATACTTCTTAGGGGTGACATATAATTGTGATAATTAGCATTTTTCTAAGTTCCCAGAATACTTAGTAAATTGAAGAACAGCTGGGATGTGACGCGATGTGACAAATTTGCTAACCCCTTAAACTAATCCAAATTCTACCCTAATCCTAATCCTATTCCAAACCCTAACTCTAATACTAACCCTAATAACAAACACCCAACAAATAAAATCCGGCTACCATTTTTTTGTGGTGACGCTATGTAAGTCATAAATAGTGCTCCGTAAGGGTCGGGTCGGGTCGGGTCGGGTTTGAAGCATATTCGAACTCGAACCTGTTATAGCTAATTTCATAAGTTACGGGACAGCCGAGAATATCCGAGACTTTTCCGAGAACATTTATAATGAATTGGAAAAAG
>CAJVPQ010003047.1:0-12037 GCA_910591825.1 Funneliformis caledonium
AATTGTTAAATAATGAAATATTTTATATTTATTAGATTTTTTGTATTTTTCAATTTTTGTATATTAGATGAAATTATATATTAAATTTTAATTCCAAATATCATAATAAAAATATATGTAAAGATTTTGAAATAAAAACAATAAATTATTTATTAATGAAGACTGTTTAGCTTTCCAATGGTATGATTTAATAATTTACATATTTCACATTATTTGCGTAAAGTTCAATTATCATAAAGTTTGCATTTTGTCAAAGAAACGTGACGCAGCAATAAGAATTAATTTGTTAGCATTAATGGGCTAAAACATTGAGACTTCTATAAATCATCATCCTTTACAAATTTACCTATAATTATTAAATTCCTACTTTACATTTACGTAATTGTGGCAATGTGCTCAAATATTCCATAAAGCTTTCAAATTTCAAATTATAGCCTTTAACGTCTGTCACGTTACACTCTCTTACTAAAAAGTAAATTTTATTACTCAAATAATTCTATAAGTAATGTCCCAAATTAAAAAAATCAGCTCATAACTTTGATATTATTCAGAAATTTTAAATTAAATATTGTCTTAATGTAATTTGTGTTTATCATAAATGACATTTTAAAGTTTAATTGAACTGATTATGTAATCAATCAATCACTTAATGCTAAACGAGAACGAAGTCTCCTGCAAACTGCAAACTCTAGTTGGTCTTTAAATTTAAAGGCTTACGAAGACAATATTTATTTGCATTGTTATTACATTATTACATTGATATTTGAGATTTGAATACAACTAACTACTAAAAATTTGAAACTCTGAATATTTTTAAATGGAGAATTATTATGAATAAAATGATGGAAAAATTGCTTGTGCTGTTCTGCATTAAAAGTTTCTGCAAAAGTTTTCATATCCTTTACATTAGACATTTGAGAGCAGATCTTTATAAAGTGACACATTTGAAATATTACAAGTCTCATACCCAGTTCTATGATTCCAAATATTAATTGAATCTCATTTTTGAATTGCGTCATCAATATCCTGACTATACAGATAACGTAACAAGATACGCATAGAGTTAGGTTGAATATTTTGAATGTTTCGAATAAAGATAGGATTATTCAGATTTGCTGTGAGTTCTCTGAAGGGTTCTCGAGCTTGAAGTAAGTATAAATCGATTTGCTTTTATTTTCTCACCATACACAATAAAAGTAAAGGAGATCTTTGATCTAATAGAAATTCAAATGCTCTTTTTCTGTTAATACTTGATTAATCATGTTGCTTAACCCGTATTTTATAATTAGCGGTTTTATTTCTCTGACATCAGCACCTTTAAGCATATTAGAATACCTAGCAAGCATTGGATTCACATATTGGTCTTCACCTGGCTCACGGTTTAAAATTAAATATTTAGCAGTAATCCAATTATCGCGATTAAACGGATTTGATCTATGGTAAAGTTAAAGAATAAAGAATCATTTAAATGAATGTACTTGGACAAGTCAATATCCTCATGTGAGGTTTCATCATCAAGCCATTTATAAATCTCAAAAATGTCATGCTTGAATCTATCGGCCCAACTATTCCTCAATTCATCATCATTATGGAGGTCATTATACAAGAAACGGAGATTTTTGACTATGTTGGAAACATTTGGTTTTTCAAATGATAAAAGTTTTTGGAGTATTTGTGAAGGCAGTATAATATCTTCTGCAATCAAGTACATTTTACTCCACGCGACATCTCTATACTTGGAAAGGATTACCTCATTCAAACAACCAAAAACTCTTGAGTGTTGTGAGTGTGATAATAGTGTTTGTCGTAAGATTCGCCCAAACTTTAGCAATTGAAAAGATTAGTACTCTTCTGATGTTTTTCAAGTTAAAATTTTAAACCAATGTAGCCTCGATAGCGTATGTCAGATGGAGGTTCTGGCTCATTTTGTAATTCCTCAATCATCATATCAGCACACTTATTAAATGATATTTCATTGACTTTATTACAATACTTGATAAACTCTCGGCATGTTCTAATATACTGGAATTAAGGAAGACGTCCGTGTTTCTATTTCCACCTAACAAAACTAGATTATTAGGGTCAAATAAATCTGTAATCTTCTTTAAAATCCTTGTATTTGAATTGGAAAAACAGCATTTATCCTTTAACCCTTGAATGACATCATAATAATTAAGTACGCTATTTAGGAAGCGAACGTAAGAGTTATTGGATTTTCTAAGAAATTCAACATCCTGAAAGACAAAAGAATAGATGTTTCTCAATGGGACATTAAGTTTAATAAGAAATTGACGATAATCACAAAAATAAATTGTTGAAATTCTTGTTTGATACCAGCAAATGGAAGTTGGCAATAAATATCCAAACGAAGCTGTTTTAAAAGCATCTCCAAATTTGAATTCGAATATTAGACAAATAGGAAATAAGCGAACTAATGATTCTAGCTCATCATCCGATTTTCACTATATACAAATTAGAAAAGAATAAGTTCTTAAAACATTGATTTTAATAATGATATTAAATGAAGAGGTATTTACCATTTACCAATAATCAATTAGTAAGCTGCGTAGCTTATAAATATGTTGTTTTAACAAACACTCGAAGAAATTATTCATATGGTCATTTACGTCTTCTTCTGAGCTATCATTAAATAATAGTTTCGGTTTGTAACATATATTTCAGTACTTGAAACCGTATTCAATTGTGTACTTTTGATGCTTTTAGATGGAAAAACTAGAACTTTGAGACAGAATCCATAATGTTTAAACTGATGGCTTTTTTTAAAAGTTTGCGATGAAATTTTGACACAAAATATGCCTGTTCAAACTGAGTTTCAGTTAATCTAAATCCAGAATTTTATTTGTTTTCAATCAGTAGCATTGCACGATCTAAGTCTTAGGCCCAAGATCCATTAAGATAAACTGGCAAATTGGTGAAGGTATCAGATAATAAAATAAAGAGTACATCTTGCCTTCGAATTTTCAAGTGGTCTTGCAATGCCATCTAATACGCGTAATCAAAATCGTCATGCGTATTGTTGTAATTGAAAATCTTTAGGATTTTGTTGCACACAAATAGTGAAAATCTAATTTTTGTTTCTTCGAATATCGAAACAATTGAAATTTCTCACATATCTGAAACTACAGTACCTCTTCAAATAAAACCTTTATGTAAAATGATGATAGAGGAATTGGATGAAACCGTAAGAAATAAAAAAAGATGTGAACATGTTATCAATGGCGAATTTCCTGTTTTTCAGATAAAACTAAACTAATTGATTATGAGAAATTAAACAACTTAAAATACAATAATTGGGAGAGGATAATTGATTTAAGATTGAAAAACAATTCAAGAATCTCAGCTATTGAGAAAGTTCTGTCAGATATTTTACTTGCTTCCCTTTGAAATGGGATTCGAAAGTGAGTTCCTTTAAAATTCGAATGAAAATTGATGCTTTCGATACCTTCAAAAGGGACTAAACTGGTCCTTTTCAGAAAGCCTCTCAATGCCATTTATTGGGAAATGGTCTATTATTCCACGTTGTCTCAAGAATTTCTCTTAAGGATCCAAAAACGCAATATAATCTCTGCTAATGAAACTCAGAACATCGTAAATAAAAACACGTATTGAAACCTAATCCATACTTCCCAATCGTCTTATTTTCCATTAATGCGTAACTGCATGAGCGATTCAAAATCAGGTTCCTCAAATTTGATTATAAAATATTAAGATTGCAAGACCCTGCCAGACCTTCATTTCATTGTAAATAGAGAGTATGAGGGATGTGAATGACCGTCGATGATTACATGAAACTGAGTAGCTCCAGCGTTATCAGCTTTTATTTAATAATAATAATTATTACAAGCAAGCATTATAACACCGAAATTAAAAAAATGATTTTCATTTAACGTCTTACCATTTTGAAGGAATTTGCTTTTGAAGGAATAATCCTAATAAATTTATTTGTATTAAAATTATTAAGATCTTTTAAAAGATAATGAAACTTTAATAAAATATTTTCTTGGGTTAGTTAATAAACTTACTTTCTGGTTGAATAAAATGATTTCAAACAAAGGAACCTATAAACTGGATCTTTAAATTCTTTGATCTAAACAAAATCTCACGATGATCCTAGGGTAGTATTCTTGTTCCTCATGTTTTGGTCTTTCCATCATTAGCTTTAATAAAAAGGATAAATAATTAAACAATTGTGAGTAACAGAAACAAAATCATAGTTATGTGCAAACTCCGTATAAGGCCATTAAACACTCAATAATAGAGAACAGAGTATTATCGTCCTTGCTATTAGAAATCATCTAATATATTGACTATTCAGCCTTTCTATCACCAACTTTTAGTTAATGACATATATGGCGTAATGGATATTCTTCTACTATTATCATGAATGTAAAACGTTAAGCATAAAACTAATTTTTACTTCAACTGCTAAGAATGAACATAACCGATCCTCATACAGAAACAGTAGACAAAATAGTCACAATCTACTCAGTATTACCTGATATTAGATAGAGTAAGTCATCGAAAAATAAAATAAAGTAAAGTTCAAAGTATATAAGATTAAAAAAAGCTTGACTTGAAAAATAAATAATAGAATTAAAAACAGCTCTCAGAACCTTTCACTTTATATTTTTAAAAATATTTTGCATCATGAAGTGTAGTGAAAATTGTGAAATTTATATAATCACGAAGAATTACGTCATAGTGAGAACTAATTTTACGCGTCATGTCGTGTCTTATTTGTTAAGCTTTTTTAAATGATAACGTCATGATCATCAATTAATTTTTTCTGAAAGTATTAATGCATAACTAGTATTTTTATATTAATTTTTTTTTTTAAGTTTTTTAAATAATTTCAAAAACATTAAAAAAGAGAAGTTATCAAAATAGTATTTTATATATTGTTTTTTAAGGAATTTTAATTTTTTCATTAACTATTTCAAATAACGCTTTTAATTTGTGATAAAGTTGTATTATTTTATAAACTACATGTATATTTGTTTAATCTAAATAATTTTAAAATAAGTTTATAAATTTCTATTAAAATAATAAGTAATTATTTTAATTAATAAAATATACTAAAACTTTAATAGCAATTATATAAGTAATATTATTATCAATATATAATTTAATAATATATAATCTAAAAATAATTAAAATAATATTAATTTAAATAATAAAATAATAAAAAATAAAGTGTTATTTCGATCACTAACATTATTTCCATTTGCACTTATAATAATTAGAAAATTTTTGTTTAATGATTCATTCAGCTCATTTATTCCTATTTAATATTTCAATAAATATAATATTAATAGTTGCAAAGCATAATAACTTATAATTATTGTCTAAAACCTATTTATAAATGCTTTGTTGGTCAAGTTTTATATTAAACCTGTAAGGATATTAAAAATTTAAAAATTATTTAATTTGAATATCATAAATATTGGATATTATTTATATTTGTAATGTATCACTATAAAGAAAGTACTTTTAATTATTTGCAATAATAGTTATAAAGAGAAGAGATTTAAAAATACAAACTCATATAATCAATCAGTTTATATTAACAGATACTCAAAGTCAATAATAAAAATACATAAAATTAAATTAAATCACTCTTAAAATCTAAATTTAAATTAGATTTTTTAATTTAAAGCACTTTATCCATTTGGAATTTTAAAATACACAGAATATTTACAAATATTAGGTATATGTAATGTAAAATTTATGCATCCTTATTATATTAGAATCTGTTCCAAAAAACTTAATTAGATCAGATTATTTCATTCTTATTAAAAAATAATTTAAAATAATTAAAACTTTAATATAAAATAAATAAATAATCATTATAAAATTTATTAATTTTAAAATACATTGTCATATGAAGTATATATTTTTATTTAGTAATTCAATGACTAATATTATTCTTAATAACATCTAATTTTTTTAAATTTTTTAATTATTTTGATATTAATTTTTGACAGTTTTATATTCAATCCTAAATTTTAAGTAATATTCAAAGAAAGAGGAATACATGGTATATAATTTACTTAGTATTCAAAAATAGACCTTAATCATTATTTTTAAATATATATAAATACCAAAATTAATTGATAACTCAAAAACATTTTAGGTGAAAATTCTCGCTCGTCATAAAACGAACTTGCAACATAAAATCTCTAAACTTTCTAATTATTAATAACTATTAAAAATTCCTTTCAGTAATAATATGTCTCTATGAAATATAGTGTATAATAACCTCAGATTAGGATATAACTTTCATAATTCTAAATTTGATGAACAATCAAAATTTTTGTAAAGACTAAATATCTTTAAATTCTTTTTATAATTATTTAAGAATCTAATTAAGTATTTATTATCTAAACAATTATATCCAAATATTAAAATTTGCAATTCTAAAGAGACATCATATTAAAGTTTATTAAAATTTTTTAAACCATTTATTTCATTAATTAATGATAATGAAAGTTCTTATAAATTTAAAAGTTTTAAGTTTAGTAACTATTATATATAATATTAACCTCTAATAATACATAATTTAGTTAATATATTAGAAAATTTTGTAAACAGTAAACTTATTTTCTATCAAATAACATTTTAATTCTAAATACTTTAAATATTTTTAAACAGAAATTAATTATTCTAATCTATTTAGAAAGTTATCTAATAAATTTGAGATAGATTATAAAAAAATTCAGAATAAATATTTAAATAATACTTTAATTTAAAAAGATCTCTTCTTTTTAGAATAGTTGATAAATAGTATATTTATATATAAAGGTTTAACTCATTAATATTTTAAATATCTTCTATATTATTATTATAATTTGTTGATTTATTTTAAAGATTTTTAGATTATAGAATGATGAAGTTTAAAAATCTTATAATTAAGTGACTTATATTATTAATTCTAAAATCTTTAATAAATGCTATATAATAAAATAATGGAGGTCTTGCCAAAATAATAACTTATTTTTAGATAATTCATTTTGATTTATTAGAAAAACAAAGTATAAAAATTTGAATTTTTTTCTAAAAATTTTGAATAAAAGTTTTATATTACTAATAGTATTAGTAGTAATTATGGTAATAATAATAATCATGAATTATTTTGATTTATTTGAATTATCTAAATTAATAATAACTTTTCTTTTTACACGCTTCAGTTTAACGTTTTACGATTTTGAATTTTTCATATAATAATGATTCTCTTTCACTTAATGCATAAGTCTTTTATTAAAGAGCTTAATTATTATTAAATAAATTTTAAGTAATCAATATAAAAATACATTTTCCTTCTGATAGAATTGCTAAAGAATAAATTATGCAATATTATTTTAAAATTACTAAATTAATTAAAATAAAAAATTATAATTTGATTAGTTTATATTGAATTAGATAATATGATTATCAACGTAATATTTACTAACCTTATTTGATTTTTAATTTTTCATATTTTCTTCTATGACTCTTATTATTTTCAGATTCTAAAAATTAATTATTTATATAATTTATATAATTTGCAAAATCTTATGTTGAGAATTATATAATATGTGATAGAATTAAAAAAATTATATAATAATTGATAATCATTTTGATTATAATGATAATCTAATCTTAAAGTCAAAACTCTTAGACCCAAAATTTTAATCTTGTCTTTATTTTGAAATTACGTCAAAAAAAATGACTTAATATTTAACAAGTTATTACATATTTTTTATATCAAAATTCATTTCATTCATTGCAACTACAAAAAAAAGTTAGTTCTTTATATCTTAAATATATCTAAAAGTAATATTTTAATTTATTTATATCTAAAGAATTAGAAGTTATGTAACTTCTAAAAATACTATCTAAGTATTTAGCAACTCATTTATGAAAAGCCAAAAGCAATAAATCAAGAGTAACATGTTCATTCACTATCTGTTTATTCTTTTTTCAATATTTTTATTATAATAATTCCTTCCTATATTTTTTTTCTTTAGTAATTTCAGTATTTTTTTTATTTAAATAATAAAGCTCAATAGGAAGATGTAAAGTCATTTTAAAATAAATTTAATAAATTTGATCTTAAAGTAATCAAAATAAACATAATTATTAAAGAAGAAATTTAGAATATATTTATTTAAGTGTGATAAACTGATGAAAAAATATCAAAAAAGTGGAATCAAATGATACTTTTAAGCTTATTATTGAAAAGTCATCAAAATTTTTTGAAAAAGTAAGATCATTTATTTTTTTTTATTTATACTTTTTGAGCTTATATCATGTCTATGTAAGCTCATCAACTTTTATGAAATTATTTGTTAAGATGACTCAATCTTAAATAAAAAGTAACTATTTATAAAGAAGAAGATAAGATATCAATTTAATAAAGCACATATAAGAAATCAAAGATGCATTCATTACCAATAGATTATAAGAGAAAAATGATATAATTGATATAAGCAAGCTTTGTTTCAAGAATAGTAATTTAGCAAATAATCTAAGATAGAAAATACTAACATATCTTAATTATTCTAATAATATCAAAATGAATCAGTAAAGGTTATAAAGACTGAAGTTTTTTTTGTTAAATAAAAGATGTATGAAATAATATTACTTTTTAACTTTTCTACTTATTTAAAGGATTAGAAATTCAAAGATCTTACATTATTTAATGGTCAAATATGGCTTAAATAAAAGTAAGTCAAGAAAGTTTAAGGAAAAACTAAGTAATCAGATTTTTAAACTTTGATTATTTATCAATTTCAAGCAGTTATATTATTTGGCATGAACTTGGACTATTAAAATAGTTGATCAAATAACTTATTTTCAAGCAACTTTTTTTAAGAATGGTAAACTTTCAAATAAGATTACTAAATAAAAAATTCATAATTATCTTTCTTGCTACTTTGGATAATACTATAAAATTGTTATAATATTAATTAGCTTAATTATCTACTAATTTACTGAAAATTCAATCACAATAATAATATCTAAGAAGAAGGCTATTAAATTGAAAAAAACTAATAATAATACAATCTCTTAATGAAATAAAAACACCTTTTACTTAGGAAAAAGTAAATTTGCACTAGTTTCTAACCTTATTAAAAATATGCATTTGATAGAAATATCTCTTTCAATAGAAATAAATTCAGAAATAATAAAAACAAAATAGTAAACACCTAAAAAATGCGAATACTGATTTGTTAGAAAGTAAGATCTCATCAAATTCTAATTATTTAAATAGGAGGTAGATAATATAAATAAAATAATAGTCTAATCTGATTAAATTAGTAGCTTTTTTTATGATCATTTAATGATTTTTTATAATAATGAGATTTAAAAATCTAAAACCTAATGCTGTAAGTAAAAGTTACTGCTATTAAATAAAGAGACAAAGTTCTTGTAAAGAATTTACCAATGCTGATTTGACAAATAGTATAGATATTTCAAAAATTAGCAATCAAGAAAAGTGAATTAAAGATTATAAAGAAATACCAATAATGTAAACAAAAAGCAAAAAAGTAAAATTGAGTGTTAATAAAATGGCTAAGTAATTGTAAAAATGTTCAAATCAAAGATCAAATTAAAGAATAAGAGGTAAATGAATCAGCTTATATTAAAAAAATACTTTTTCATTTATTTTAATTTAAAAATCAAATGAGCACATATTATAAATTAGTAAGTGGATAATAAAAATAAAATACAATTCAAAGGATAATTTAGAAGAAATTAATCTTTGATATAAATTAACATAGAGAAAGAATTTATAAATAAATAAATTATCATCAAATTGCTATCTATTATATAATTTTAACAGAAATGATTATATTTTTAAAATTCTATAATCTTAAAAATAAAAAAATAAGAAATTCTAAATTTATATTTCTAAAAGAAAATTTATATAAAAGAGTAATGTATCAATAACTTACGCTACTATTCAAAATTATTTTAATTTTTAATAATAAAATTTTTTTATATAAATAAATATATAAAATAATATGCATATAAAAATACATGCCTATTGTAATAATATTACCATATGATATAATATAATATTTCATTATTTTAAATAATTTTACAATTAAGATTCTTATTAAGAGTTATAGCTCTTTCTACTCTGTTTCAATTGAGAAATATAATTAGGAATAATTATATTAAGATTAGATTCATCAACTACTAAATATACCATAAATTCAAAAGTAATAGTCTCATTTATCTATAAAATTAAATGAGGCAAATATACATATAATCTCGATAAATCAGATTCTTGATAAATTAGATTTGATACTATTTCAGATTTTTCTTTTAAAACTAAATTACCTATATTAAAACAGTCTTAATATATCAGATTTTATTAGTAAAATCTTGATAATTTCATAAATCAGATTTTATTCTAGATCAACTATAATTAAAAAAATCTGATATGACATATTAGTTTTTCAAAGTATAAAATAATTATATTAATTATTTATTAATTAGGCAAACAATTTTTTTCACTAATTTTTAACTTTTTTAAACTACTTTAACATGAGAGAAACAAATAATAAAAGAAAAAATCTTTAATATTAATTCAAAAGAAAGAACTTTGAAAAAAATAAAAAGATCAAAATCTTAGTAGTATTTAATTAACAGCACAATATAAAATTTCCATTAGCACAGTTTTTAATATTTTAAAAAGATCAGAATATTAGATTCTATTGATAACACTTTACCAAATACAAATAAAAATCTAGTATTTATCTATAACTAGAAGAAGTAATAAGTATTTGGATTTGTTAATAAATATCAAGAAATTTAACTATTAATGGGTCTAATATTTAATAAAAAGTAATGGAATATGCTAATTTACTTAATATTACTAACTTTTTAGCATCTGCAGGATGGTTAAATAACTTTAAATAGAAAAAAATTTGTATATATATAAAAAAAGGAGAAGCTGACAGTACTTCTATTAATAAACTTTTACAAATAAAAGCTAAATTACAAGAAATTCTTCAAGAATATGAACTGAAAGATATCTGAAACTGTGATAAAACTGCTCTTTTTTAGCATTTAAAAATATTTAAAATAATAGCATGTGATCTTATATTTAATACAAAATATTCTAAGAATGTGTTAGTATTTTGATAACTTGTAATATTTCTAGTAATAAATGATTACCTTTAGTTTTTATCTATAAATATGAAATACCATGTGCAATAAAAGGAATTGAAAAAAATCTCTTCCTGTTTAGTATTATTAAAACTATAAAGCTTAAATGCAAAAAAGTATTTTCAAATATTATCTTAAAAGATAAATTTCAAAATACTTAAAGAAAATCAATATATTATTTTACTAATAAATAATGCTAAATATTATGAATCTGAGAATATTAATAGTTTTTCAAATGTTAAGATTCATTTTTTACCACTAAATACAACATCATATTTTCAACCATTAGATTAAAGTATTAATTATAGTTTAAAAGCATAATATTATAAATTGCTATATTAAAATTATATTCAAGCTAATGATTTTTATGAATAAAAAGACCTTATTTTACTCTAATTAATATTTTTAATTCAATCAATTTAATTGCTGATATCTGAAATAAAGTATTTAAAAAATAATTTTTAACAGTTAAGCTAAAGTTAGAATTCTTTCTAATAATAATATGAAAAATTCTGAATGTTCAAACAATTCTAATTATGAAAAAGATAATATTAGACATGAATTACAATTATTAATTGATAAATTAGGATTCATAATTTCTTTAGCCATGAATGACTATATTAATATTAATAATAAAGTATCTGCTAAAGAGAATTTATCATTATAAGAAATTGTTAATGTTATAAAGGGAATAAATGAAAGAGAAATTGAAAGAAAAATAAGTAAGATAAAATCTCTATAATAGT
The DNA here is from genome assembly GCA_910591825.1 of Funneliformis caledonium. NCBI lineage: Eukaryota > Fungi > Glomeromycota > Glomeromycetes > Glomerales > Glomeraceae > Funneliformis > Funneliformis caledonium. The sequence continues at coordinate 11,928 of CAJVPQ010003047.1, forward strand.
TGTGTTAAATAGTATTAAAAATATAATTAAATATACAGTCAACTCTTGTTATAACAAACTCTATGTTCTAGACCTCAACTTCGCTATAAGGCTATAGTAAAGATTTTAAG
>CAJVPQ010003048.1:0-12036 GCA_910591825.1 Funneliformis caledonium
TTAATGTAGTACTATAAATTTATTAGAAGTTGCTTAATTTCGGATACTTAGTAATGTTAGGGGTTGCTTATTTTCGGAAGAATACGGTAATTTATATATTTAATTATTAACTAATTTGGCGCTGCGCCTAGACGTTGAAATTCTGCTATCAGTTTATTTAAATAAAAACTGATTTTAGGCTTGATTTTTTTTGATATCAGAGCGCAGCGTAGAATTGGGTAATTTTTTACATAATTACTATAGTTTGGCTTTGATCTTCAAGAGTACTTGGTATGTGTATTTCAGTTTAGTTTCTTTTTTTTAATTCTTTTTTTTTTTATTACTTTTGGTTCGATTGCTTCAGGTCGCAGCAGTCTTTTGATTTATAATTAAGATTCCTCTTTTGAATAGGATCACTTTGAAAGGATAGGCATGTCTTCTTTTTTTTTATCATTCCATAGTTATTTTTGGGGTCAATCGCACTGTGTAACGGTCTTGTTTTTTACTTTAGAAATTTCTTCACGATTGCTTCGGGCAAAGATTTTTTTTTTTGATTTCGATTTTTGTTTTTTTTTGATTATGTTATTATATTTTTTTTTTCCAAAATCTAATTATTGTCCGAAGCGAAAGCGGAGGACGTTTACGTTCTGTGCAAAAGGTCGAAATGTAGGTCGGTCACTATAGATGTTACACGTGATTAGTGTAACCGGGACTATTATAATCGGAGCATATAGCAAAAAATGTTGGTCGGTCACTATAGATGTAAAACCATGGCATTTGGGTTAAGGCGTAGCATTAGCATTAGGGTTAGGACGTGACATAGAATTAGGATGTGTCATTGTGGCATTAGGTTCATTAGGTTAGGGTTAGGGTAAGTTCTGAAGGAAAGGTTTGTTAGGAAAGCCGGCCGCAGGCCACGCGGTCAACGGCTGCGCAACATTTCCGATAAGTTGCGTGGAATTAGAGTTATTTTGTAGCATTAAAGTAAGCCACCTATAAATAATGATCAAGATGACGAAAAAATTTCTCATATTTATTATACATCGTTCCATTAAATGTAACACTATACTAAATTAAATGTAAATGTAACACTAAACTAAAATAAAAATGTCAAGTTTGAAAAATTGGAACGTGACAGCGTGACGCTCGCTTCGGACGCACAACGGTCCCGTTGACTAGTATAATATATTATGAAGCAATGCTTTGGTGGACCGTTTGAATATATCTCGAACTTTTCTCGTTATTAATAAATGTTTTTAAAAAAGAAAATAAAATATTCTTTCCATACGGAAGTATAAGAAAAAAATGAAACGAAATGACTACGCCCCTAGCAAAAATTTAACTTGTAAATTTTTCCTTAAACGGGTTTTTTTTTCAATATTTTAAATTATAATATACGGGACACCTAGTCACATGCTGAGTGACACTCGTAGATTCGGCAAAAAAATATACCGTAAGGTTTTTTAATGAACTTTCTCTTATCAAAATTTGAAAACGTGGCTTCCATGAATCTTTGGATTAATTCCAACATGTGAAAATTGATAAACAAAAAATACGTGTCACAATATTTTCACACCAATAAAGGATGATCAAAAAAAAAAAAATATGTATTAATATCCGATGACTTATCATGTTTTAAATCACTGAGCATCCAAAATCACACCTTTTTCTTTCCTTCTTTTAACCCTGTTTCAAACTGTCTAATTAAACAAATTAAATCTGTTTATTTTCAGCACCAAGTAAAAAACTCGTATTTTTTTTTTTTTTTTTTGATCGATCTGCAAATTCAAAGTCGGCAACAAAATTTTGTGTTCCATAAATCATGAAAATCGTGGTAGATTCATTGATCCTATTGGGTAAGTTATACATTCATTATATTGGCGCTCTAATACACGCGGCATTTGTGATTAGCCGAACGGCAATGAATTTTTGCACTTTGTCTTATAATGTCATTCGGATAATGTTAATAAGCGAGAGAACAAATACAAATACCTTTTTCAAAAAAAAAAAAAAAAAAAAAATAAAAAAAATATTATTATTCACAGATTTAACATTATTGATAGCGGAGGTTTATGCTTTTATTTATTAAATAGAAATAAAGATTCTAACAAAAAGAACCATAGCTAAATAAAATGTCAACAGACGCACGAGCGACGTTGGAACATTCATCCGCCACAACATTTATCGATGTTAATAACAATGATCCGAACGAAAAAATTGATCCAGATGCTTTAAAAAATGTTAACACCAAAGACACATTAAATGATGAAGCACAGAATAATGGTCAAATTAAAGTGCAATTAAGTAAAGTTAAATTGATCATGGTGATAATTGGGTATGTTGCATAAAACTGTGCAAAAATTATTAGAAAACAGAATTCAAAAAAAAGTATCTTTTATTTAGTTTGTCACTTGGTTTTTTCGTAGCTACATTGGATCAAACTATTGTGGCTACAGCATTACCGAAAATCTCTTCAGACTTTAATGCTCTAGATCACATTACTTGGGTTGCCACATCTTATTTATTAACAACGGTAAGTTTAATCGCTTTAATTTTCTTTCGATACAATTAATAAATATCTCTTTTATTAAAAAAAAAGAAAAAAAAATCCTAATATTTATAGACGGCTTTACAACCAACTTATGGAAAAATTTCGGATATTTTTGGCAGAAAAGCGACATTCCTTTTTGCAATTACCCTTTTCGAAATAGGAAGTTTGCTTTGTGGTCTGTCCTCAAATATGGTACATCAACTAAAAAAGTTTCTTTTTAATCTTCGCGATATTGAGTCTAACCATTTTTCTTGCATCAAGGTTTCATTGATTATCTTCCGTGCCATAGCTGGACTTGGAGGTGGTGGTATAATTCCCTTGGTTTTGATTATAGTATCAGATATCGTCCCACCTCAAGACCGCGGAAAATATCAAGGAATGGTTGGAGGTACTTATGGTATTTCTTCAGTGGTGGGTCCATTACTAGGAGGCGTTTTTACAGGTGAATAAGTTAAAAGTGAAGTAACAATTATCTCAATAAAATTTCTTCTAACATTTTGGTATTTTCTAATTAATTTAGATCACTTAACTTGGAGGTAAATATAGACTTTTTAGCAATTTTTAAACTTACTAACATGAAACACTAATTATAAGTTTTTATGCTTTTTTCGATTATCGATTAGATGGGTATTTTTTATTAACATTCCAATAGGAGCATTAACAATTGTCGTAATAATAATTTTGCTTCGTATGCCACGCCCAGAAGGGTCAATACGACAAAAAATTAAACGGATAGATTATCTTGGAACCATTGTTATGATTTTAACTATTGTAGCATTGTTATTTCCATTGAGTTTAGGAGGAAATGAGTACGCATGGAATTCTCCTGTGATTATTGTACTATTAGTAGTAGGATTTGTTGGATGTTTTTTATTTGCTTTGGTTGAAGTTAAATTTTCCGTTGAACCCATTGCGCCTCGTAAGTACGCCCATTAATACTTAAGACAGAGTTTATGAGAAATATTTGCATTTATCCTTGTATTTATTTTACTTTTTTTTTTTTTTTGAATAGCACACTTGTTTAAAAGTGTAAATGTTATTGCAAACTTAAGCGCGCTTTTCTTTCATGGAATGACATTTTATGGATTGATTTATTACATTCCAGTTTATTTCCAAGTTATAAAAGGTGATAGTGGTAAGTATCACGATAAACCATTTATCTCTTTTTTTCACCTATTAATATACGCTTCCAACTTCATTTACTAGCTACCAAGTCAGGTTTAGAATTAATCCCATACATTCTTGGTGTGGTATTAGCGTCAATTTCAACTGGTCAATTAATGTCACGATCAGATATAGCATCTTATCGTACGATAACTATATTTGGTGGAGTATTGATCACAGTTGGATCAGGTTTACTTACTTTATGGAACGAACATACTGGAAAAGGTGAACAAATTGGTTATATGATTATCACCGGTACAGGAGTAGGAAGTAAGAAAAAAGCATATACTTCGAAAATAATTTTATGACCGGAGCATGGCTTATTTACTAATATATATATATATATTTTTAAAGTTATTCTTCAATCTACATTGATTTGTGGACAACAGATTGTTGATTATAAAGATGTCGCAGTTATTACTTCTCTTTTAACCTTCTTTAGAACTGGTGAGCATAAGATTTTCATAATTTTTTATTTATTTTATTTTATTTTTTTTTTTTAATATATTTATTCATTTTAGTTGGATCCGTATTTGGTGTCACAATTATCGGTACAACATTCAAAAATGTTCTTATTCGTAATTTAAATGAACTTTCATTACCATATGATATAAGTATGGCTGTAAGACAATCTGCTAATGCAGTTCAAGACTTGCCTGACGATATGAAGTTTCTGGTTATAACTGCTTACGTTAATGCACTGAGAGCTGCTTTTATGATTTTAATACCAGTAGGGTTATTATGTACTATTTCTGCAACCTTTATGGGAAATCATAAGCCTGAAAGGAGTGAAAAAGAGACGGTGGTGGTTTTTGAGTAAAACGAAGAATGGTCATTTATGGCAATCATCTCAGAGATATAATATAATTTAAAGAATATCTTTTAATTCCCTCACATTTTTCAGGTACTAACTGGTAAAAAAAAATTTTTTTTTAATTATATATTTATTTTATATGTGAAATACAAATATGTGATTGCCTAAACTAGATTAAACAAGTTCATGAAAGTAAATTTTAACCAAAAAAAAATAGAACTATTTTCATTTTTCTTATCATAAAAATCTTAAATTGAAATAAAAATAAAAATAAAATCTCTAATTTTTTGTAATAAATAATTGTATCTTAATGAATCGGTTAAATACATTAAGACCATAGATCATAAAAAATTAATAATTAATTATAATGGAAAAGTTACATTAAAATATTTCGCTAATTGAATATTGAATATTTAAAATTAAATTTATTAAAAATTTATGAAATTAAAGAAATAAAATTTGTATTATTAATTTGAAAATACTGTAAGTATCTTTATAAATTATATATAATTTCAGTTACAAATTCATAACAAAAGATAAAATCATACCTTTTGAAATTTGAGTAATGCTTAATCTTTTCTTTAGGAAATTCTGCTTTTTTAAATATGAATTCTTTGTTTCAACAAAATTTCGACTATACTTTTTGAAATTGAAATTGTTTTATACATAAATGAATTATTTATCCTGACTTTTCAAACATCATAATGCACTATACTTATATATACATAATATGTCCGATCCTATAAGTTAGTTGGAACAATTTTACATTGTTTATTCATTTATAAATCGCTAATATTCTCAATTCTCAATTTTATATCCTCGGCCGTTGATCATTTATCTGGATGATGCCAAAACTCTTTTAACAACTCAATGCATTTTTGTTTTTATGTATGATAAAGACCACAAATATCAATAATTAGATATAAAGTATATCGATTCAAAAAGGCCACGTAATATTGCCAATATTATATTATAGAGGTTGGAACCGACCAAAATTTTTTAATCGGTCAATAACTGTTAACTAGTTAATTAACCGGTTAAAACTAACTTAGGCTAGTACTATAATTTTTGCCGGAGTTAGACAATCATAAAATTCTTAATTCTGGCCGGAAATTGAATTTCGGCCGGAGTTAAATTCATCTATTATAACCGGTTAAAAAAATCTTTAACCGGTTTGTTAGATATTGTGTTAGGTTCCCTTATCAGAAATATTTCATAATTATCATAAATTCCTTATAATGGGTCCTAATACAACTTGAACTGAGACTGAGATAAAAATTTATTAAAATTATTTAATTGTATAGAATTTTATTGTAATATATTAGCATAAGATTGAATTGTTTGAATTGTTAATTTTCTTGAGAGCAATGAACATTTGACTATTACGTCTATATATACTGTAACTTTATTCTATCCAGTAACATCTTTCTTCGAACTGTTTTCTTATCATTTGTTAATGTGAACGTCATATACTGTATTCCTCTGAAATAAGCACACACAAAAAACCGGCACACCACTATGAATTTTTACCAGTCTTCATTTCAGCTCTTACATGCTAAATTTGGGTGCGCTGTCAACTATGTATAGTCCTATAACAAAAATTACTATTGAAGATTTTTTTTATATCAAGCTATTTTATAGTATAATTTAAATTATTTTATAATAAATTTACTTTTTCTTTCTTTAATAACAATGGATCCTTCTTATCATTTTCGTTTCAGATTTTTTTCGAAAATACTTCAAATATCTGTCTCTTTCACAAAATAGATTGCTTTGTTTTAAAAAAAATTCATTAATATTCCGAAATTAATAAATTAAACAATAAAACTTTTTTTTACGTGAGTTTTGAAAAAATACGAGGAATTTTATGTTTCTTTAAGTTATCATGTACCCATTCAACTTTACTGCGTTATTTAATGTTATTAAATTTTAAAGATTTCGGTTATTTTATTAAAAATTTAATAGAAAAATGGCTCACAAAGCCCGAAGTTAAAATGATCGTCAAAAAATCTCTAATACTATAGGACTATATATAGTTTTGTTAAACTATGTTGACAGCGCACTAATGCCATCACCATTTTCGTCATCATTACCATCAACGCTTTCTTCATCATTATAATTAGCTTGCTATTCCCATCGATCTGTGTAAAGAATGTGATATTATACGTTATAAAAGACTTGAAAATAACCTCGTCCGGGGATTACTTTCCATAAACGCTTTACCCACAAACAAATGTCACTTAATTTTGCATGACGAAGGCTTCCCGCAACAGTTGTCCAGATTTATCCAGATATTTCATTCTTCGTAAACTTTTGTTAAATGATTTATTGATCGGTTGACAGTTGCAAATCTGCATAGGATCCGAAACATACTATACAGGCGTGTGTAATACCCAACCAAACTTATTATGAGTTTTTACTATCGAAGAAATGGAGGTTTCTAGAATGAATAAAGAGATATTATAAGTTGTTTTATTATGCACTAGCGAATGTTATAAATTTTTTTTTTAACAACCTGAATTAATATAGTTAGTCAAAATTCGTATCCCGGTATTGATTATTTTTTAGTTTATTAATAAAAAAAAAAGTTCACCTTGATTATGACGGGTCTTAATTCGTCCTAAAGAAAATAATAAATTAATAAATAGAAATTAAAAAAAAATAGTTTACTCAAATCTTGGTCAAACGCAACATTATTAACCATAGATCTTAAAAATAATGTTATATCATGAAATCAGAAAAAAAAAAATTTGACAACTTTTGTCAATTTCCAAGTGAACTAACTATTACTTTTCTTACACGTAAATGAGAAATTAAATACGTGCCGACAGGACGCGAATCAATATATTTGACAATTAGGCTCAACTTTATTTTTAATTATTGATCGTAAGTAATGAGAATTCTAACTAAGTTATTAAATTTAAAAAAAGTTTATTAAGTATGATTTTAATGATGATTTATAATAAAAAAATATTAATATTCTCTTGAATGCATTTACAATGAAATTTCTTTCATTTTAATGAAGTTTAAATTGACAACGAGTAAGCCATTATCAGTCATATTCCTTTCATAAAAGAAAATAATTTTTTAATTGACGTTGAAATTTTGCCGAGGAAAGTTTTGCACTTTTAAGAAAACCTTTCGTATACGCTATAAAAGACGCAGCAGTAATATATATTTTTTTTATTCAACAATTTTTTTTTATTACTAATCCATCATTAATTAGAAAAATCATTTCTTTGTAAGGAGGCCTGAGTCATAATTCCACCATAACACGCTGTCCAGAACTTTTGTAAGTGAAACAACCTGAAAAAGGAACCTAAAGTGCGCAAATTTATGCATCCCGAGGCGATCCAAACGTCTATAACAAATAAATTAAATTAAAAATAAATAAATTCCTATAAAAAATTTCAAAAACTATTTAAATATTAACCAGAATAGTTAGAGTTGCGGTGACTTCATCACGCTAATGGATTAAATTATCAACAGTTAATAAAATATAGAGAAAAGGCCTACCTATAAATCAATCTAAAGGCTCAAACCGAAGCGATAAATCCCGAAAGAGCTATAGTAAAAAAAAAAAAATGAATTTGATAACACTGAAAAGACCTATCTTTTTTTTTAATTAAGCATAAAAAAATAAATAAACCATCATACATAAAAAATAAAAAACCCGAAATATCGAAAAATCCCTACGAATCAATCCAAAGGAAAAAAATTTTATATTGCAGTGGCCCATAGTGTTGAAAGATGAAATTAATGAAAATAATAATAAAAAAAAAAAAATGAAATAATAGCAGCGACCTGGATCGAACGTGAAAGTAAAAAAAGATAAAAATGAATTTAAAAAATAAAAATAAAAAAATTGCCGAATCTTCCTAAGTAAATGGTACACATATAATGAAATTAAAAAAAAAATAACTAAAAATAGTAAAAACGCATTTTTTAACTGTGATCAAAGTAATCAATTAAATCCCGAAAGAAATTTCCTAAAAAAAAAAAAAAAGAAAGAAAAGAAAAAAAGAATATATAAGAAAAAAAATCAAATACTTATCCGATTCGACACTACGCCCCGACTCCACCAAATAAATAAAAGCGCAGAAGGTGGTTTTTTTTAAAATACGTACTAAATTCGGCGCTTCGTCCCGATACTGAAAATCCGCCTACTTTTTATTCATTAGAGAAGTTGATTGCTAACATAATGCATAAGCATAAAACATAAATTATAAGCTATAATAATGACATATATGAATGATTCACCAACCATTTACTTAGTTTCTATAAAAGTATTAATCACTCAAGTATTTAATTATTTATATTTTCAAATACAATTAAATAGGATTCCCAGAAGAGATGTGATTCAATGGAAGCAACTCAAAAAATTTTTATTGGATTAAGACTTAGAAGTTTATAATTGTATATTATTACAATTATCGCAACATAAAATTATAATTCATTTTTAATTGGGAATCATTCATTATTTTAACTAAATTTTTCATATAACAGTCGACTCTGGATATAACGAACCTGCCGTTCTAGAAAATTTGGTTCGGTATAAATTAAGTTCGCTATATGATGTTTTATACTGCATATAAAATTGACCAATAAAAATACAAACACGTGATCACTTCGTAACAATGAAATTTATCAATTTTTATATTAAAAGTCGGTATTGCTGTGCAAGACTAGCATTAGAAATGATTGTTTTTCTTTTTATTTCACAAATTTCACGCTTTTGTACGGCAGAAAGAATAATCGCGTTTGGCAAATTAGATTATCCGCGTTTTTAGTGTAAAATTTTTCATTCACACCTCTATGCTATGTATAAATCACGTGATCGTTCGGTTTATCAAATATATGTTCGGTTAAGATTAGTTCGGATGAGGTATAAACGTTTTATTATATAAATTCGTTATATCCGGCCTGATTAATTATAAAATAATCGGTTCTGCAAAACATGGTTCAGTGTAACGAATTTTCGGTATAAACAGGATCGTTATATCCAGAGCTGACTGTGTATGTATACAACATTTTGTTCATCGTACGAATCAGCCATTTTTAAATCTTTTAGTATGGGTTATTATATTGTTATATAACGATTGATAAATTGATATTTCTTGAAGGACAAGCGTAAATCAATATTTAACCAGATTGACTTGCTGTGAGGTCGATATCATTTTAGAGGTTGAAACTGGCCTAAAAAACCTTAACCGGTTAAATTTTCAGTAAAATTCATAATATACGAGAGTGAATTCACTATACTTTGGCATATTACATAGAAATCAAAAAATTATTTAAATTGCGTGTTTCGATCTGTACCTAAATCTGGTTAAAGCGAGATAAATAATTTATTATTATTACTTTAGCTTGTAAGGCACAAAGTATTTCCGTTCGGTAACAATAAACATTTAAGTCATTGAAAACTTTAAAGAATGAACTATATAAGTTATTAACGAATTAACTTGCTTATAAGTTATTCTACTGTACTGTATATAACTCTCTCCATATTTCTTCGTTTTCGGGCCGACAAAAAAAAAAAATCTTGCGCCTTTTCTTACATTTAAGTTCTTTCTTACATTTTTCTTTTTGATTATTAATTATTTTATTTTTATTTTTTTTTTTGGATTCGTGATGGAGGGTGCCATCCATTTATGATGTAATTGATTAACTATTCTACCAGTGCTCACTTTAAAAAAATTAGACATTTAGACGATCTCTGAATTTCATATAACATTTTATAGGTTAATATCTAAAAGTTATAAATTCCAAATCATAATAAGGCGATTATTAAGGTTTCAATATCATGTAATACTGATACAATTAAATCTTCGAAAAGCGATTACGAATGGACTTTGATTAAAGAAATTATTTGTTCAAAGGTAATAGCTCTAAGACAAGTCGTCATTTTCTGTAGAAATTGAGAAATTCAAATGACTTCTCGTAAAGGAAAAACTTTGCCATTTTTTTAATAACAAATCGGAAACAGAAAACCGGTTAAGTCCGAACATATTTATCACTTTGTTTACACTCCGGACTAATGAAATGTATAAACATCGTTCGGATGTGACTTCAATTAAACTCCGAAAAATTATTGTATCATCTGTAGAATTTCCAAAAAGAATGCATAATAACAGGCGGGCGTTAAATGAAAATGGTTTGGTTAATTTTACAAGTTGGTGTATCCTATGATAATTTTTTTTTTTTTTAAGATTTATCAGTGACTCATATATTTTCAAGATTTACCAGTGACTCATGTATAACATGCATGAATTCCCCATTTTGGTGGCGTAAATACACCATAAACCAATTAAGGCATTGAATGAAACTTTTAAAAGCTAGTTAGATCTACAATTTTGTGGGGTACATATAAATAATAGCCTGAAAAACGTCCGAAATTTCTCCATTAGAAAACAAAAACAAAATGTCATGTGCTTCATCATTTGCACCCCAAAGTTTTAAACAATCAAGGTTAGGTTTTTGTTACTTTATTCGGGTCAAAATTGAGTCACGAGACTTAATTAAAATATAAGTCTTTTTTTTATTTTTTTATTTGTACTTGCTGTTCTTCTACTGATAAACTCACTATCTAAACTTTCCTATTGAATAGCATTAAATCTCTTCTCTTTTTCTTTCTCATTATTAGACTTACAATGATCATGCCATATTACAGATCGAACGCGAATCCGTCCCGTCCGATTTGCTGGCATTTTGCTAAAGGAAATTGTAACAGAGGGACGAGTTGTCATTTTTCGCACAAACAAGAAGATACAAGTTTTCAAAGTACTAACGATGGGAGTGATACACAATACAACCATAGAAATGGGGAAAGTTCGTTGCATAGGTCGAATTCTAACTCGAACCGTCATCAAAATAAGAGTGCTCCATCAGTTTGCCGTTATTTCTTGGAAAATCGTTGTATGTTTGGAGATTCATGTTGGAATAAACATGACAAACCTGATGACGTCAATAATGAAGTGAGCTCTATTAGCACTATCCGTATTCGGAAAAACGACTTGAAAGATCAAAAAGAACAAAATGCAAAAATGGTAGATGAAGAGGGGTATATATGTGGTATTTGCTTAAAATCTCCTAAATTCTTTGGATTACTTATACAATGTGATCATGTGTTTTGTTTCCGTTGTATAAAAAATGGTTCATACTAAATACCGCCAAGACATGTCCCACATGCAGAACTGTTTCTCCATCTTTTGTTGGTTCAAGTCGTTTTGTAAAATCTGGAACTAAAAAGGATCAACTGTTTTTTAAGGTTCAAAAATTTTATTAGAATTTATTATTTATATTATTTTTTAATCATTTTCTAAATAATTTTTTTTTCCTTTAAAAATGTCAAAGAACCTTGTTAAATAGATTGAAAAGCATGTAACCAATTCATTGCACAAAATATAATAATTTAATAATTTAAAGACATTTTATTTTAAAAATAAAACTTCAAAACTTATTAAATGATGGTCGACAAATAATGTGATGATAATTATTTTTAAATAAAATTTGAAAGCAACCAAAAAAA
>CAJVPQ010003049.1:0-12033 GCA_910591825.1 Funneliformis caledonium
TATAATTATCTGAAGTATAATAAAAGACTATATGCTTTATGCAATATTATTTTATTTTCCTAATCAAAGAATCAAATTTTTTGTTACATAAATCACGTTTTTATACCCTATCATATTATAATTAGGTATCATTTAAATTTGATGTTATTTTTTTATATATTAAGAAATTTAATGCTTTAATTTATATCTACCGTTTTCATTCTACTATTATTTACTATTAATGTTTTAATTTATTTAGAATATTATTATAATGCTATGAAAAAATTATGTATATTTAACAAAAGTTGAATTTCATGAGATCACGGAGATTTATTTGATCAAAAAACAAGTCTCAAGGTTCTTTTACTTCTTATATAAAGACTATATTTAGGAATCTCAGTTACTTCCAATTAGCATAAGCGCAAGCCCAACTGAGATTTATCGCTGAAAAAGCATTAACTTCTATGAAGCAATACTACAAATTTATTTAAACCGATATATAACAACGAAAGACAAAAATTTTATTAAACATTTGGATATATAACTTGCATATTTGACCAATACAAATTACCAAATCAGTCATGAAAAAAGTAATATTACATAATGTTACGTGAGGGGTGTGATTTTAAGGGTAGCACAATTCTGAAAGAGATTATTTTGACAGCCAAAATGTAACGTAATACGACATCATATGATTTTAAATTACTCTATCTAAAATAGATGTTTGATTTTATCCAACTCAATTTACTTTTCCGTAGATCTTACGAATACTGTTTTAAAAATTACCTAAAATTTTTACTTCATGGCTATGGCAGACGGTCCAGCGCTAAACGCCCAAATTGTTCGTGGACTTAATGAACGAGTATATGATAAGCGTAAAACCGCTGCATTAGAAGTTGAAAAGTAAGCATTATTGATTTCCAAGTACACTATATGCGTCCTTTAGGTACGTATAGTTAGATTATTAAATATTTTCCGTAATATTATATATATTTAGGCTTATTCGTGAATACGCTGGAGAAGCTGAAAGTCCGAGTAAAGTTCAAAGAATTCGAGGAATTCTCGATAAACTTATTCAAGATTTCGCGTATTCGGTAAATCCCAATGCACGGAATGGAGGATTAATTGCTTTGGCAGCCGCGTCTATAGCTTTGGGCCCTGTAAGTCTTACTAAAATTACGTTCTTAAATGATCTAAACCTAATTAATAAGCATCCAACCAAAATTATTAGGATGTAGCACCATATTTGGATGATATAGTTCCTCCAGTTCTTGCTTGTTTTGCAGATCAAGATTCTCGTGTTAGATATTATGCTTGCGAAAGTATGTATAATATTGCGAAAGTATCAAAAGGAGAAATATTGCGATATTTTAATGAAGTTTTTGATGCAATGAGTAAGGTAAATTCTTATTTTTTTTTTTTTAAAAAAAAAAGTTCTTTATAATTTATACTCCTTATTTTTACCTTTTACGTAAACATCAATAATAGTTGGCTGCAGATTCAGAACTTTCCGTTAAAAATGGAGCCGAGCTTTTGGATAGATTAATAAAAGATATTGTAGCAGAACAGTCTACCACATACGTTTCTGTCTTAGATCATCCTATTTCACATGACGATCCGATGGAAACAGTTTCAATGCCACGTACAACTGCATTCTCATTACCTAGATTTATTCCTTTATTATCCGAACGTATTCGAGCAAAAAATCCATTTACACGCAACTTTCTGGTATCATGGATTACCGTATTGGATTCAATACCAGATCTCGAGCTCGTGTCATTTTTACCGGCTTTCTTGGATGGTCTTTTGCAATTTTTAAGTGATCCACATGATGTTCGATATGCAACCTCTAACGTCCTTGCGAATTTCTTGGCTGAAATACGTGAGGCAGTTGAGGTTAAGGAACAACAAAAGCAACAGGCAATGAAAAATTATTTTGTTGAACAACAACGAAAGCTAGCTAATACGTCTGAAACCGCTTTGGATGCAGGGGAAAGTATAAAGGATAGTGATGGTGATGGTGATGATGTTACACTGGTAAAATCATCTATTGATTCGGTTGATGGAGATTTCAACTGGGATGCAGTTTCGATAAGCGAAACTGAGGGAAGAGGGAAAGGTTCTTGGGTTCCTGGTCAAGGGGTTATCATTAATTACACTCGAATTGTTGAAATTTTAATGCCTCATTTGTCTTCACCTGGTACGTTTTCTTTAGCTGTTAAAAGTTTATCATGAAATTTTCATTTACCCGTTTTATACTTAATTCCATCAGAGGAAGAAATCCAGGCTACAGCACTAAAATGGATAAACGAATTTATAACGCTCGCTAAAGATGTCATAATTTCATTTACACCTCAATTAATAAGCGCCGTTTTGCCTTCGTTGGCCCATACAGTGAAACATATCCTTTTTTTTTAGGTATTAAATCATTATTAGTTACGGCTTTATTCCTTAACAGTATTGTTTACCTATCAAAACAGTCGCAATAGATGTGAATCGAAGCCTTTATAAGTTAATTATTGAAACTCCAACTAATCCAGCCCCAACTATTCCACCACCCTCGTATTCTGTTGCGACTCGAGATACTTCTACACATTTATCATCTAATTCATCCATGGATTTTTTAATGAATATGGGAAGCACCAAAGAACCCAACTATAATAATACATTACATTCAATTTATGAACAAGCTGATCCATTTGATTACCTGAAAACTGTTGATGCTTTGATGCATCAAGTTAATAACGAACACGAAGAAACCAGAGTTGCAAGCTTGGATTGGCTTTTAATGCTGCATAAGAAAGCATCCAAAAAGGTTCGGTCGGATTATAGAAAGCATCATTTTGTAATAACGACATCAAAAATGATTCCGCTTTAAATAACTTTATAGATTCTTGCAATTGATGATGGTACTTTTCCAGTATTGTTAAAGACTCTTTCAGATCCATCAGACGAGGTTAGAATTAATATTACCTTTATTTGAACTCCTTCAATTTTTAATATTTATAATTGAAACATTGTATTCTTGATTGTATTTAGGTCGTAAAACGTGATCTTCAACTTCTTGCTCAATTGTCTTATAATTCGGAAGAATACTTTACACGCTTTATGGTTGATTTGTTAAAATTATTTAGTACCGATCGACGATTACTAGAATCAAGAGGTAGTTTGATTATTCGGCACTTATGTATGAGTCTTAATTCGGAAAGAATTTACCGTAGTTTTGCAGAAATATTGGAAAAGGAGGAGGTAAATATATATTTGTATTTATTGTTTGTTTCTGTTTAATTATGCTTTGATTTCGACCACATTATTTATTATTGGTTATAATAAATAGGAGATAGAATTTGCTTCCAGCATGGTGCAGAACCTTAATAGCATTCTTATCACTTCCCCTGATCTTTCGGATCTGCGAAAGAGACTCAAAAGCCTTGAAACTAAAGACGGGCAAATGTTGTTTACTGCTTTGTACAAATCTTGGTGCCATAATCCTGTTGCGACATTTTCATTATGTTTATTGGCACAAGCATATGAGCATGCGGCAAATTTATTACAAAGCTTGTATGTATTGACAATTTGACATTATAGAATTTAGATTCATCATAATAATTATTTAAAAATTTTTTTGGCTTCATGCTTATTAGCGCCGATTTGGATATAACTGTAAATCTTCTTATTCAGATCGATAAACTTGTCCAACTATTAGAATCACCAGTATTTACATGTATTTATGAAAAAATGTACTATTATAATTATCTGATAATGGATAAGATATTAACATTTAATTAATTTCAGATCTCCGTTTACAACTTCTCGAACCAGACAAATATCCTTACCTTTTTAAATGTCTATATGGTTTGTTAATGCTTTTACCACAGAGTAGTGCGTTCGCCAGTTTAAAAAATCGGTTGACCAGTGTTTCATCAATGGGATTCTTACATTTGATACCAAAAAGGTATTATATGTTATAAAATATCAAGTAATTTTGATTAAATATCTTTTTTAACAAATTTTTTTATTTTATTCGTTAAGTACGCCCACAGCGGATACCAAACGTTCAACAACCAAGTCAAATATGCCTACAAAAGATGATGGTATAAAATTCCAAGACCTTTTAACTCATTTTAGAGCTGTACAAACGAAACACGAAAAGAAACGCAAACATCATCATTCACTTGGACGTTCAAGCAGCCAGTCAGCACAAAATCGACGCGGTCGTGATCATCGCGATAAATCAACTCTACATTCAACAGCAGCAAACAAACATGCTGGAAGTAGTTCACAATCTCATAATAATGACCAAAAAGGAGGATCTGGCATCATTGGTGGTAGTAATCTTAACTCTGGTAGTCCTGGAATAATTTCGACGAGTCAGACTAAAAGGCGGCCGAGCGCTGCAAGTAATGCTAGTGCCAATAGTGATCATGGTGGAAGTTCTGGCTCTCGGGTCACCAAGACTTCTCGTTAATAGCAGCAGTCGTGGGATTTATAGGATATTATTATTTATTAATTACTCGGATTTCCTTGTAATTTTGTACTTGGAAAAACTTTTTTTTTTAAAAAAATTGAAGTCCCTTTTAAAGTGGGAAATCCCGAATCTGAATATGATTAAAACATTTTTACTGATTAATTTTACATATTACTTATTTTGGATTCATAATAAATTTATATAGGAAAATTTTTGTACTTTACACCCTTATGTAATATGATTGTCAAACCGAAAGTCGGATCATGTGATAATAAACCTTTTTAAAAATGTGGGATTTTTTTTGAATTTGCACAATAAAAAAAAAAAAAATTATGACAGAAGAATTTAACTTTGAAGAACATTCACATCGTAGATTTAACCCCTTAACAAATTCTTGGGTATTATGCTCACCACATCGAACAAAAAGACCATGGCAAGGACAGAATGAAGTCAATAATAATGAATTATTGCCAGAATATGATCCAAAGTGTTATCTTTGTCCTGGCAATGAAAGAGCTCAAGGAGCCAAAAATTACAATTATGAAAATACATTTATATTTAGCAATGATTTTGCTGCTGTTAAAATTGAACAACCAGAATACTTACCTCAAGAGCAAACAGGTATGTTTAATTATTTAATAGAAAAATATAAAATTTTTTTAATTAATTATTTTTTTTTTTAGATAAATTTTCGAACTTGTTACGTGCTGAAGGGGTTAGAGGTGAATGTAAGGTAATGTGCCTTTCTCCAAAGCATAACATTACCGTAGCAGAAATGACAGAGGACGCAATATTGCATGTAATTCAATCGTGGATAAAAATATATCAAGAAATGTCAACCAAACCTTATATCAATTATATTCAAATATTTGAAAATAAAGGATCAATAATGGGATGTTCAAATCCACACCCACACTGTCAAATTTGGTGTACAGAGACCATACCAGAAGAACCATCAAAAGAGTTACTTTCAATGAAAAATTATTATGAAAAAAATCATTCCTGTTTATTATGTGATTATATTTATCTTGAAACGATTAAATTAAAACAAAAGCCACGAATAATTTGCGAAAATGATTCCTTTTTATGTTTAACACCATTTTGGGCTATTTGGCCTTATGAAACTATGATCATATCAAAATCTCATATTATTAGTTTATTTGATTTGAATGATAGGAATAAATTACAACAAGATCTTGCTAACATTATCCGTAGAATTACTTGTAAATATGATAATGTTTTCAAATCTTCCTTTCCTTATTCAATGGGAATTCATCAAGCTCCTGTTGATGATAAAGATCATACGAATGATTCACATTTACATTTTCATTTTTATCCTGCTTTATTGAGAAGTCCAACTATTAAGAAGTTTTTGGTTGGGTAAGTAAAAAAAAAATTTATTTAATCATTTCCATTTCATATTTTAATTATTATTATTATTATTTTAAGATATGAATTACTTGCCGAACCGCAACGTGATCTTACATCCGAATTAGTTGCGGAACAATTAAAAAATTGTTCGGAGTTACATTATAAACAAAATTATTAAATAAATATATAAAATTAATTACAATAGTTATCGTTATAGAATTAGTATTATTTTTAGGTTTAATAATTCATTAGTTGATATTGTGTAAGCAGTGTAACGACTTATATAAAGCTCCGAAAAAAAAAGTTTTTTATTTTCACTCCCTTTTTTTAAAAAAAAAAAAAAAAAAATTGGTATTTTTACTTGGTTTTACAAGTTTTACATAGTTTATATTTTGTTTAATAAGAATAGTCATCATTTCCGTCGATACAGCACTTCCGTTTGTATTCCTCTGGCGATTCGCCAAGCCCCTACTATTTTCTATACTACCAGTCTCAATGAAGTCGATGGAAGGTATTCTACTAATACATTCGATCTCTTCCATGGATCAAAATTGTAATAATAAATGTATTCTTTAAATTTATTAGAGACCCAAAGAACTCCAGAGATCATTGTTAGCTGGGGTAAAGAAAGGATTCACCTTGATTTTGAATTACAAGGGGCAGGATCGCTAGAGGAAACTACTTTGAAACAATTAAAAGAACGTCTGAAAAAAGTTACTGGTGTACCTGTGAATGGACAAAAGTTGGTGTTTTCCGGAGGTATTTTTATAAAATTTTTTTTATGTTTTTCATTTCATATTTTTTTTTGGATCGAATTTTTGATTCATTTTTTTTTTATAAATAGCTGTAATGAAAGATAATACGGTCAAATTAGGTTCATTCGGACTTCACCCATTTTCAAAAATACTCTTAATTGGTAATAAACCAAACGTATGTAACAATAATCTTAATGAGCTTCCTACTTTTCTTTTTTTTTTTTTAAAGAAAAAATTAAAGATAACTAAATTCAATTATCTATTTATTTATTTAGGCCAATGATTTAGTTCAAACATCAACAGGTTCACCGGAAGAGCATGCTTTGATAAAGAGAATTTCAGAATCCATTGAAAAAACGAGAACAAAATTAATTCCACAAATTGAATCATTTGAAATTTCTATTTCATCCTTTCTTTCTGAACAAGATAATGATAAAGACACGACTGATACGATTAAATCAAAATTAGTGGAAACTCATCATTATATCGTGGAAGCTTTAATGCAAACCCTACTTACTTTAGATGATGTTGCTTGTCCTCCTGAATTTGAAACAGCTAGGAAAAAAAGACGGGAGGCTGTTAAATACACTCAAGATTTAATTGATAGAGTTGATGTTGTTAAAGAACAGTTACAAAGCTCTTCCTCTATTAATAATAATAAAGGATCTTCACCTTCCTCATAACTATTATATTATTTTAGTTAATAAATTAACAGGAACAAGTCATCATTTTACAAATTATA
The DNA here is from genome assembly GCA_910591825.1 of Funneliformis caledonium. NCBI lineage: Eukaryota > Fungi > Glomeromycota > Glomeromycetes > Glomerales > Glomeraceae > Funneliformis > Funneliformis caledonium. The sequence continues at coordinate 7,316 of CAJVPQ010003049.1, forward strand.
TAGATTAAGTAATTTAGCTTTAAATATAAAATAAATAGAGATTATTTAATTCTCTTTTGATTAAACACACTGGTTGAAATTTTCTCATATTCCTCTTGCATTATTTGCACAAAGGGAATCTTCTGGTTGTTGAGATTCACAAAATTTGTTCATAACATTTGCTGGAAATAAATATTATATTGATAGAATGTATCCAATAAAGAAAAAAAGAATAAAAAAATTGATTTATTTTTAATAATAATAAAATAAAAATAATATTTCCCTTTCTAAAAATCATGATTTGGTAACGTGCAATGTTTGGCGCAGTATCGTATTATGGTTTCATTTTTTATTGGTTCTTATACTATTTTGATCAAGCGACATCAAAGCGATCATGTGGAAAAATGAATCGGGATGGAATAGTGATAACGTTACATACCCTCTTTCAGATGAATATACACAAAGTCCAGCTCAAAAAACTCTAACATTATTACATTCAGACCTCTCCGAATGATCCACCCTTGGACCATAGTGAAAATTTGAAAACTTACATTTACAGAAGATTTTACCACTTCGAGTAAAATACACCATGTTCAGCTTAAAAGCGTTTTAAACAAAACAATCGTAACAAGTGGTGTATGATTGCACTGGTAACCATCAGCTATATAATGAACCCATCAATTAAGCTTAAATATTAATTGCCCAATTTTCCAATTTTTCCAATCAGTTGATATGGTAAATTATGTCGGTTATAGAAATCAAAAAGTTGTTGCAAATAAAAGATCGAATGATTTTGCAGGAATCTTTTGTTAAGAAGCTGAAAGCTATATTTGAACAGACCACAAAAATTGAATCAAAGATCTGAAGGAGTTAAATATACAGAGGGGGCAAGGTTCAACTTCTTTGTACGGTACGAACTTCTAGATTTCACTGCAAATTTCAAATCCAAATTACCAAGAGTATATTTTATTTTGAGGGAATGTCTGTCTTTAGACTTTGCCGAATATTTATCTATAACTTAGATTGTAGTTTTAAAGATGCTAGTGATCGGCTTACATGGTTTCTGTATCTCTCACAGATCAAAAGAATTAGCTTCTTGTATGATTCCATTTTCATTCGATTCAATTTCATACTATAAAAAAATCTTCAATTTCTTCAATAACCATTCAAACTGAATTGATGGAGCAGAAGAATTGGCGAAAGAAAATCTATTCATCCATTTCAACTGAAAATACCGAAAAGATCCGAGATTGGTTATTTACCTTTTTATGACTTAAAACTAATACCGGGGGACGTAGACGAAAAAATTCTTATGATATTATATGCAACTTAAGCATTCTAATCGATGAACAACAATAGCAAAATTTGATTAGAGGTCTATTATTATTTTCTATTATAAATATGTCAGCCTAGTATTATTTAAAATTTCTTAATAAAATCATTATTTTGTAAACATTAATATATCCAAACATACAGTATCTGAATTTTGTGATTTTAGATATATTGAATACAAGACTTATTCAGTATTGTTTAGATGAAGAGATTTTACTGCACAGTCATGTAATTTTCGCTGAGGATTCTGAAATTAATGGTTTTTTTGATTGTGTACTAGGGGAAAATGTATCGTTCTGGTATAAAATACAATAAAATATATATGATCGATATCGTCTCAAATTTTGAGCGCATAGAATTATGATTTTACTAATTTAGACTCCAGGTTACGATAGTTAGGGTTAGGTTAGGGTTAGGTTAGGTGGTTTGTCACCGACGTGACACTGATGATGTTTCAATTTTATTTAAATTTTTGAGGGATAGAGAATTTTTTCGGTGGGTTAGGTTTATTTGTCACGCTATTGTATGTTACAAATAAGCATACCAGTCAATCGGAGCCTGGAGCCTAAATTCGTGTACCCATTATATAGTTCTCTGAATTAATAACTTATCAACTAAGTATTTTTTATCCTCGTGTGTACTTCCTAGTGTCCAGTATTTTGTTATAATCGGAATCAATCCTTAACCAATGATCAATTTATGCGACAATCGATTTCCCTTATAACCCGTTTCTGCTCTTTATATTGTGCAACTTGTATTACTAATTTCCTAAAAACAGGGAGATGTCCGCTATCTATCAAGAGATAAAACGCCCCACTCAAGAGCTACTACCTAAAGAGAATTTTATTAAAATACTTTCTCACATTAGCACGGATATTATTCTAACAAATCAAATAAATGATGCCCTGACTCTCTTTGATACAGATGAAGAGAAACGTAATTATTTGGTATCTTTCTTGGAATGTTTGAGAGCTGGTATGTTTCACACAAAAGTGTCTTTGTCATATTTGTCAATACTCACTAATCTTATGCTTTTTTTCTTTTCTGCTTCTTATCATCAAACCTGCCAATACGCATCCTGGGTTTTATATCCATGGTGTCATACTTAATATCTTTCACTGATTTTTTTGTTATTTAGTTTCTTGTGTCTCATATTCATTCAAATCTATTATACAGAGTTTCTTAACAAATGTGAAAAAAATAGATGATAGACTGAACATGTTTTGGCGAGTTTTAAAGGATGCATCTTATGGCGAATTTTCTTGTACTTTCTGAAAATACTCGATTTTTGGAAAAGGAAAATGGACTATCCACTGTGTTTATTCGTAAATGTTATCTTGATCTGCAAGTTGTTGTCTTTAAAAGAAACAAAATTCGTATAACCGGGAATCCAGGTATCGAAAAAACCTATTTCAGATACTATTTACTTTATTTGCTCGCATTACAAAATCAGACTATTTTATATGATAACGCAAATGAGGCTAAACCGATTGTCTTTTACAGAAAAAATGCCACTAAAAGCAATAGTGAAGACATAGAACCATACCTGAGGGACTCAGATGTTTGGTACATCGTAGATAGTAAGGAACTAAGTAATGTCAACACTAAAATAATTCTAATCTGTTCACCTAAGAAGAGTCACTATAAGCACTTTAATAAATATAGTGGAAGTACATGCCAACATGAAAGTGGAGAGAGATCAATACGTGCAGATTTTATACAAATATAAAAAAAAAAGACAGGCTGTATATTTGTTTAATAGGTGGAGAGGAATCCCTCAGTTTGTTTTGGAAAACGCTAATGACATAACTCACCAAAATAGGCTTGAAGAAGCAATTTCATGTATTAAAGAGATCATTTTTGATTATGTTAGTGAAAGTGTAGTAGGAACAGATGAAATTAATCACAAGATAGCTCATATCCATGTGAACCTTCCGATCAATTACAACGACGAAGATGATGATGAAGATGATGATGACCATGAAGTTGGCAATATCATGGCGACAGAAAAAACACTTGAAAAACTTTTTTCACATAAACTTTAGCTTGATCGAGATGGTAAAGAATCCTATACACAGGTAACTGTAAGATTTGCATTGACTTATTTGAAGCAAAGGGTGACTGATCAATATGAAGTGCGTATAAGAGAAAAACTTATTGCACAAATTAGAGTGGGTATAGGTAGTTCACTCTTGGGTAGCTCATTTGAGTATATTGCTCACAGAATTTTGCGTAAAGGAAGACATTTTGATGTTAGATCTTTAGACTCCTATATTAACCCAATTATAAAGATTCAAGTGCAGTTATCAATTTACCTCTACAGAACGAGATACTAAAATTCAACAAAAACAGTATTTATTTGATCAAGCTACAAAAGTATTATCAACAAAAGAAAAAAAAATTCCATCAGTTGATTTGATTATTGCTCTAAATCGGGTCTTCTAGATGACTATTGCAAAACATCATCCCATTAATCTGGCTGGTTTAAAACTTCTTTGCAACAAATTAGGTGACACATCAGGCAAGGATTTTATTTACTATTATTTCGTTATACCGGTGGTTCTGTATGATGATTTTAAATTGCAAACAGTTGATGCCAAGAACACACCAGTTTGGATTGGTAATCACGTATTTCAATATGTTTTAAAAATCGAGTTGTGATGGAAACGTATTTCAAGATTTGGAGATTTATTATGTATAGTAGTAAGGATTTGAAATGATTAGACAAATAGATAGAAAACTCCAGTATTACGTTTTACATAATTATCATCTTTTTTTATTCATGAAAATCAAGTGTAATTTTATCTATTATTTTATTTGTAAAATTAAAATTCGCTTTGTATAAAGTATATCATTCATATTAGCTTTCCTTAACTTATGGTCAAGAGTTAGTGAACAGAATAAACAAATATAGCTTTATAAATTACTATAAACAGCTGACTAAAGTTTCTATTATAGCAGATATGAAATAACACAAATGATATTAGTGACATATCACGTGTCATTAGTCCAGAACGAAGTATATTTCTGCATTTAGACAAATCGATAATAAGTGAAAAATTCAAATGATAACAAATGATAATCATTGGCTTTAGTTAAGTAAAAGCTTATAATAGAAAGATTGAATTTCTAATTTTGACAAGATATATGCAATAAAATCAGAGGTAACGAAAACAAGTATGGTATGGCCTACATACATACATTATCATTAGTAAATTATATTACATATATATATGTGAAGCAAAAAATGTGTTTGATAAACATACAGGTATAGGCAGTGATATACATTTTTGATGTTCCAGAGATTTGTTGTCCCAGCTATATGTTCCAGCCCTATAAAAAATTTGCATACGTTTTTTCATTATTATAAATAAGTTTTGTATACGTTTTTTGAAATTCTGTATCAC
>CAJVPQ010003050.1:0-12033 GCA_910591825.1 Funneliformis caledonium
GTCACTAGTGTCACTAGTTCCGAATACTAACTGGTGACAGAACTAGTGACACGTTTGTTATCTTTCTTGGGATTATTAGGCTTCTTTATTTTTTTCTTGATTAGTGTCACTAGTGTCACTAGTAAAAGAATAATAAATTCTAGGAAAAAATCAAAACTTTTCTATGCTATCCCTATAATCTATATGGGATATAATATATTGAATGTATGATATATATGTGGTATATATGCTATAAAAAAATAAAAAAGTTAGAAGATTCAGATTTTTCCAGTGACACTAGTGACACCGGTGACATCCATCAAGAAGACTTTCTTTCGACCTAAGATTCTTAAAGAGCCTATCGTCTACGTCACTAGCTTCTGTCACTAGCTTTTTTTTTCTAATGACACGATCCCTTATCCTGAGTACCTTCGGCTGGGATCTACTAGTGTCATGTTATATCATTTTTATTTACCTCTAAATTACTTACTAGTATTTCTGCTGAAGCTATCTTAGCCAGCTTTTTCTGATGGTACTGTTCCCTTTTACGGTGCTTTCTAGCATGTGGATCGCAAAATCCATATTCAGAATAAGTTCGTTTACCACATTCAATGTAAGGCATATATAAGGGAGAATTCCGATGTATTTAGCACCCTTTTGGATAAAAGCACCCCCGATTACAAACTTTTCTGATCCTAAGAATATATGAACATCGATAAAACGTCATTTTTGATAACTATAAATAGTTCGATTATGTATCGATTTATATATTTCAGAATTAATTTTCATTTTGAACTTTTTTCTCCTGAAGTATATACTTTCTCTCGAATTGTATATTTATTATATAATACTATGATCCAATCTGAGCTTTCAGAGTTCCTCAACATATCTGCCTCATTCTATTATAGGTTTAAAGCTAAAGATACTTTACTAAAAATAGCCAATTTTTTGATATAATTTTAATATGATTTAATAATTGTTTTAAAATGTTTTTATTATATATTGAAACTATATTATCTGGGTTTATAGTTTAATTTCATAACAATTACAAAAAAAATGTAATGATTCTGTAATTATTTTTTTTTATTATTTTAATACAATAGAATCATTTATATAATAAATTTAATATATATTTATAATATCTTTAAAATGCTATTTAATATTTAATTGGTATTTAATTAGCTATACAGCTGTATAACAAAAGATATTATACATATAATATGTGTTAGTTTCATCATGCTTTACATTACTACATATTTTTTGACATTGATGTATAAAGTGAATGTTTGGTTGATAGTCTACCTATTTAATTGCATAAATTCAGCATCATGTTTGATCTGCTAATCATTGAAGTCTGTAACATGGGCAACCTAATTTTGGATCATCAACTTCTAATGGAATAAACCAATCTAACAGTAGAAATGAAATATCAAATTGTCTTTTTGTATGAATAAAAATCGTTTGAATCTGTGCATATAAAACATTGTTCTTATTTCATCATCCTTGTCTTCTGATACATCTTCTAAAATATTCACAATATTACTAACACGAAGAGTTATATCAAGTTGATTATCCTTATTAACTATAGTATAGCTAATACTCTTATAATATTCTACTTTTCGTGAAGTAAGATGTTCAGCACAATTAAGTTCTTCATAATATACGCGTTCAAGTTCAGCAAACAAGTCATCATTAAGAACACTTTCTAGACTAGTAATTTGTAGTTCATTTTTTTTTGTATAATCCTCTAACTCTTATATTAATATAATCTTCATGCAAACATATTATTTTTGAAATAGATGAATCTTTCTCTTCCAATTCTGAATCATTTATTGATGGTGAAATATACCATGAAAAACCAAGCAACTTACATATATATTGATCTTTTGATAACATGTGAAAATTAAATTGTGATTCTGTATCATATCTTTTATCAATACCACCATCCAATAGAAATCGCAATGTTTGTAAACAATTATCATAGTACATAAAGTCCATTTCAATATCTTTTTTGTTGGAATAAGAAGTAACAGCCTTGAATAATCTATGTATCATTTCTTTCATAGAAACTGAAATGTTCACCAAAGTTGCGAAGTTTCGTGCATATATGATAAAATGTTGTAAAATGTAAAAGTTCAGTAATTGACTAATATTAGGAAAAATCTAAATATAATAATTAATAATGCCTAAGCTTTAAGCTAAAATTATACAGAAGGTAATAAAGAAACCATATATTGATTACCTTTGCGACTAATCTGGACCATAATATTATGCTTTGTTGAAGACTATTGTAATCAACTTCAGAGAATTCTTTGCGAAATATCAAAGATGCCATTCAAGAAAAATGTATCTATAATCCTAATAACTAATCCAATATCTTACTTTTCGTAATCAAGCATATTGCAGTCATGTGTTCGGTAAATATTTTATTTAATGTCATAGTGTATAATGCCTAATTAATAAGGAATAATATAATCATGCTCAGGCGAAGATAATCGGAAAAAAAATATGAGCCTAAATGAGTAATTGGATTTTGTTGGTGAGACCAGAATGGAGGAAATTCAAATTTGTACCAGGCATTCAAGAACCTGCTCTTCCCTGCTGGTGATAGTATTTCAAAAGTTGCTTGAAGCATTTCTTTGGCCAGATCACCTATACAATGAAAAGCATCATATAAGCATTGAAGATAACGATCACGCATAACATTGTTGAATATGGATGGTTTCTCTCAGATGCCATATTGCATAGCAATAGCATTATGTTCAAATTGAGTTTGTGCACTTCTTATAGCTAAAAATTGCAATGTAGTTTTTTAATGGTAATGTTCATGTCTTGTAATGTCAAAATCAATTTCGTTTAAGTTATTACGATAAATTATACAACTACAACATCCGTAGTATGCATTGTGATTCTTAATTCTTGTATGTTCATTACCTTTTGACAAGTCACTAGTAATGATGCTTAGTCCACCAGTAACCCATATATGTTGACTACCTATTTCAGTTCATAATCACATTCAAGGTCCTAAATATTATTAGTAATTAATTAGAGTATTTCATCACTTGTAGCTGCAAAAGGGATAAAACCAAAAAGAAAATGGTTTTTAAGCTTTCGATAGAGTTCCTGTTTCATATTACTAATTTGTAAATAGATGCTACTGATGGCATGATATGCTATACAAAATGGACTAAATTTGTCAATATAAATGTCGAGAAAGAATTTAAATATTGGCAAATTATGTGAAGCATCCTAAATATTAATGTATTCAATAGGATGAAGATGTCGTAAATCGATTAGTCTTGTGATCCATTTCACATTTACATAATATACTATTTCATCTATAATATATTGATGTTTGTTAGGCTTTTTAACATCAAACAACTAAATATCTATTTTAGTCCTGATATTTGCAGGATTTATAATAAGTGTCTCATCCATTAACCATAGATATTCTCTATGAAAAGCATTCTTTCTTCGTTGTATTTTTAGTATAGAAGGTAATGAATTAAATTTGATAATTCGTTCGATCTTGATACAATTATTTTGAGATTCATCAACGCGTAAGATCGATATAATCCATCCATAACATATTCGATTATTTGTGTGAGAGTCGTGATATATGATAAAATTACAAAGACTATAGATAACTATATTTATATTAATGATATAATCAATAAATAAACTAGTATGTAGCTTTTAATTAAAATATTGATTATAATATTTACCTTTGTTTATTTTGATACGTGTATTACTAAATAATGGTAATTTATGCCAAAGGTCTCCATGCTATAATTCACACTTATTTTCACAAAACACATCTGGACATAAGTACATGTTCTTACGCAATAATAGATTTGCTAATATGCGACGAAGAATATCTTTTAAAGGAAAAATTAGAGCATGACAGGTGGATTTAGAGGTAGACGATGTATTGCAATTATTGAGAGCAACTGTATAACTTTTAAATGGAAGGAGCGGAAAGCTATTGCGATACTTTTTAATAATTGCAAGTGAAAGCAGAACATCATTCGAATTGAATTCATTATATTTGACGATGTTCGCAAAATCTTTGTATACTTCAAACCTATTTGATGCTTTGTGACCCATAAAAATATTAGAAATATAGTAATGCTTGAAAAATATGATCCTGTATTTCTAGGATAATGATTTTACTTCTCATTACCATTATATTCTCACCCAACAGATTCTTTGTTTATATTTTGATTATTATCATTGCCATTATATTCTTGCCTAACAGATTCTTCATTAGTATCTTGATCATTGTCAAAAATATCATAAAAATCCAATTCATTGTTTATAGCAGATTGATCATTGTCAAAAATATCATTGTTTGAAGAATCATTATTCTCGTTTAGGCACAGTTTTGGTGATTAGATCTTTTTATCTTTATATATATATATCGAGTTTGTTCTTGCACATTCAAGGATTCTGTGATCGGTATAGAGCTAATGTTGGCATTTGTAAAAGATATTATATCACCTAAAATGGTATGAGGTGTTTGGCTTGTGAGATTTTTTATACGTTTAGGTTTACACAGTCAAAAATCATGATCTTGGTATCGTCAGTCAGCTTTAGTCTGCTTTATATTTATCATTTCAAATAAAAAAAGAACATGATTCTTGAATTTATAAAGAAAATTGTTACAGAAAGAAAAATATATACATATATATATATATTGCAGAGAATTTCTTTGTTGACTATAAAAAGTTAAAATAAAAGCTTATAGTTGACGTGATCAGGTTAGCGTTGATTAGATTATAAAATTTAGCTAATGTATTAACTATTTTAACCATGATAAGTAAATTAAATTAGCTTATGCGATAATGCATGATTAATAATTTGTTTTATAAATTTAACTGGAAAATATATTTTAGACAAGAAATATTGTATTTAATAATTTTTTACATAAATAAATATCCAGAATATGTCTGTTAAATAATACTACTAAATTTTCAAATATTAGTTATAAAAATCATTTATATGAGACAAAATTGTTGTTCTTTTCTGTTAAGTTTACCATATGATATTACATAATTTATAAGCTACATGAACCTATGCAAGTAAAGTTTAAATTATTGATACTTTATTATGATGTACATGTATATACAGAAAAACCTTAAATTTTAAACTATAAAAGGCAATATATTTTATTTCATTCTTTGGAAAAATATTTCTTAAACATGTCTTATAAAATAAAAAAAAGCCTGTTGTAAAACATTTCACAACTAGGAGTATAAACGCTATACCCTAAGTTGATTTCGATAATAATAGTATTGATAAGATTCCTTCAATTGCAAATATAACTTCTCTAGAGATATCATCAAACATGATCACTGCAGATTATAAAAAGAAGCCTGTTGTAAAACGTCTCGCAACCAGGAGTATGAGCGCTACATCCTAAGTTGGTTTCAACGATGATGAGTTCTCTTTGACTACAAATATAGATTCTTCAGAGATATCATCAAACATGGTCACTGAATATGTAGGTTTAGAGAGAGGTTTTACACCGAATGTTACAAGCACAAAAAAGAAAATAGTTATATTGCAATATGATAATTATATTATGGTAAATATGATTAAGAAATTAATAATCGTTACAATTTATAGCAAAAAAGGATCTAGATAAACTTAATAATGATATTTTAAGTACTGGATCTTTTACCTTATCAAATAAATGTATAAATCTAGGTGAAGGAAAAGGTATTATTATTAATAATAAAATTATATTTAATGTTTTTTATTACACAATGACAAATCAAATTTATAAAATCATAACAGAACAAGAAGTCAATCAAGAATTAACCACCAAAATTTATAATGTTGAAATTAATAGTATCACAAATGATATTACAAAACGATCGATCTCTTCTACAGATAAACAAGACTTAGAATTTATGATCTCCATCGGTTCTATGGATTCTAATAGCTTGGCATCAATATTTGTCACATTTATTCAAGCAATTAAACTAAGTATACTTTCTTCGAATACGATATATACAACATTTGAAAATCCTCAAAATATTATAGTTTCAGATGATATGACAATTGGTTCTACTATAATAATGCCTTAAATTAATCAAAGCTATAATCATGCTTTTAAGGTATTCTGAGCGTCTTAATTTAGATACTAAAAATGATGTGAATGCTCAATAACCACTATATTTATAGAATCAACTTGCGGGCTTATTTATTAATGAGTTAAAGATTCTGTTTTTTCGTATACATAAACTAACGCTGGAACTGATATTAGCATTAGCTAGAGAGTGTGCAAAACATCTCAAGGTTAACAATATTAATGCTAGTGATACTAAGAAAAAGGGTTGTGAATAATTCTCAACGTGAAGGGTGCGATTGTATGATAAATGTACCGATATGGCCTTTGATTTCTTAGATTGTTACAAGTAAGTAATATTATTATACAGTATTTATTATTTATTATTAAAGTTTTGTTTTTCTTTCAATATATTAATTAAATGAGTATTTACATATAGTATGGATTTAAACAATCTTCCAAAATTATCTCACCTTTACAATTTCATGAATGAGGATGATATTATCAATATCTTCGAATCACAACTAAAATAAGTCAAAAGGGACCATTTGTTTGAAAATCAAACGTTTTTAAATATGCTAAAAACTTACCTAGCAGAAGTCATATTAATCATGGTCTGTCACTTTATTCAGAAAAATATTGATAAAATTATATATACTAGTACTACGAAAACCAAATGAATGGAATAGCGAAATGTTATATTAACCAACTTACATATGCTTAATTGTATTATATTTGATTTAAATATTATTTCTGAAAGTGAAGTAACATTAGCACAAGACATCAATATTCGTAGTTATATGAATTGGTAAAATTGCATATATAAAATATTTCATTGCAATTTTATTATTCAATAATTGGTGGTATTTTATAATTATTACAAAAGTATTTCAATTTGCATATTTTCAGTACTTCAGAAATAAAGGTTCTGTAATATTTATATAATAGATTTGTAAACCATTGCTAAATATATTACAAAATATTTAAAAAAATTTCAGCATTTACAAAATAATGTTACTTTTACATAAATATTATAAAAGTATTACAAAAGCATTAAAAAACATTTACAATGAATTGACCATTTTTAGTAAAGTATAGGTTAATACCTATATAAAATTCATGATAATAATATTAGACTGAGAAATTTCCTTAGTACGAACAATGAAAACAAAATAGAGACTATACTCTTAAATCATAAAAGATATTCCTTACATGAATTTATTGATAGTGATAAGACACTTCATCCTATCATTGACTTTGATTTACCAGTAGAGATGTATAATAGCATTGAACTTAAGCTTATGCGTAAAGAGATACTAGATACACTTAATTGTGCCTTTAGAGATATCTGTCTTAAATTATTCACAAAGTGAAATAGAAATAGTATTACTGTTGCAAATAATAGTAACGTAAAAAAATATTCCTCCACATTTTTACTACTAGTATAAGACTTAAAAACATCACTCAGGTCACAGTATTCACTAAGCTTGTTCAAAAGAAACTTTCAGTGTCTCTTTAGGGGAATAGTATTATAGATAATATTGTAAATAAATGTTCATTTTTTTTGTGAATGCTTAGTTCACCTAAGTACGATGAAAAACAAAGGAGCATATTCGTGTGAAAAAAGCAATGCATCCAAAATATGAAACCATTTTTGACTTCATGATTCATCTGCCAAATGATAAATCAGAAATTGCAAAAGTCCTCTCTTAGTTATTTCAAAATTAGAAGCCAAAGGGTGTAATGATACTAATAGCGAAACAACTTAGATGGAATTTGATTTTGTGAAAACATTACTCAGAGATAATTATGTCAAAGGGTATACTCTCTCACCCCCTCAGATAACATTCCAGACTTATATTCATTAACTTACAACTCCCTATCACACTGTCCATTATGTGATTAGAAGCATAATAGTGAAAATACCTATATTATACAAAAAAATAAAACATATAGATTTTATTACCACTGTGCCAATCAGGATCAGGAACCTGAAATGCAAAATCTCTCACTAAAGCTTACCATTAGTGAAACTATCTCAAATAGAGAGAAAAAGCTTTCAAGTCCTACAAAATTAGACTAATCTAGAATTTCAGATCTCACTGATCACTTCGTATAAGTAATCTATTATGTATGTGTATCTTAGGTAAAAAATTCTCTCGCATTGATGTATATGAGGCAATTTAAGCAACTATTGTCTGTGTTCAAAAGAAAATGAAAACATGGATTCTCAAATATAGGAATCCAAATAGTAGGCTTATGTTTGATATAGGACCTAAACTAGATATTGCAAATTTTACGATTAAAATAACAAAACTAGAGGATAAGGCGATAAAATTAACATCTTTGATCAATCATGCTAGACTAGTAGTGCAATACATTATGATGATGTTAATTTTCTTTCATATTCTCCAAATAATAATCCATTAAAGACTGAATTTTTTAATCTTTTCTTGGGATTCAAGGCCAAGTCAGCTCTCCAGATTAATTATGACCTAGTGAATCTAATTCTTTGACATATAAAACACATTCTAAGCAATAGTGATAAAAAGCTTGTTAAATATTTTATTTAGTGGATCTGATTTTTAATTTTTCATCTAATAGTAATTTTAGAAGCTATTCTTATTTTACATTTTCCCTATAATATAAAAGAATATTTTTACAGATTTTATTTGAAAAAGCTTATTTGATTCAGAGCTCATTTACTCAACTTCTGATTTTTGAAAAATTCTTAGAAAATTCAACAGCCTTATTTAAGAACACAAGCTTATAATTATGAATGAAACAGGAATAGTCAGTGACGAATAGCATAAAGTAAATGACTATTTAAAGTCCCTTATTATAGAAAATTACGCCTCAATTAAGCGTAAAGACCTTGAATCCCAAGAGTATAGTTATTATCCTAGTTTCATAATTCTAAGCAATCACTATTCACTAATATGGGTAGAAGAAGGAGATAACTGTATTGTATATTTAGATGTTTCTGCTAGATGTAAAGGTAATTTTCAATATTTCAAAAGATTAGGTGAAATTCTTGATCATCTGGATACCCTAAGATTATTCATAGCATATTTACTTAGTCTTAATATTCCAAAAGATTAGCATACGCGTAATTTACTAGTAACTAAAATGAAAACAGAGATAATATGAAACTAGCTTCCCAATCTCATTTGATTTATGATTGATCATATTTTCTCATGGAGTGAGGAATAAATAGCTAAGCCAAGTTGTATATTATTATACCAGAACTATGTTAAATAGTGTGAAGGGAATGGTGAAAAGCCATTTTCTAATAACATTTTTAATAAAAAATTCTTATGGATTAATATCGAATGTAAGAGGGCAAGTAGTAGAAAAGAGAATGGCAGTATATTCTTGACTACTCTAAGATCATAGTTAAGATACATAAAACAGTAGACAATATCGAAGAATTTTCTGATATACCTTAAGATGAGTTTCTGGCTAATAAGGTCACAGACATATTCATATTCAATGTATCAGAAAAAGCGGTCACTTTAGTGACTCTAACTATTCCTCAGAAAATAATCCTGTTTCAACCAGAAGAGAATCTCTCTCTAAAGGATAAGAAAGTAGATAAACAGGACAAATGTAATTCAAGCTCTTTCGATTATTTAGCAGAATAAGCAGAAGTTCCAATCATCTTAGCATCTGGGATATCTGAGACTTCTAAAATACTTGAGTCAGTAATTGATGAACCTGAGACTAGTAAGCTTTCTGATTCTTCTAAGCCTATCAATAAATTATCATCTGCCATACTTCTGTCAAGAGTCCAGTGAGAAGAGTGTCTCAGAAAAAAGCAGTTAAACTTAGAGAGGATTCAGATGTCTTCGTGACTATTACAGAAAAAGATAGGCTCAATTCTATTATATTCTGCAATAGAATGGAAACTGATTCACGAATGTGTGAATATGCAAAAGAGATAGAAGAAGACCTCAAAGAACATGTGGATATAACAGTACGAGAAAGATTAATAGGAGAAGAAATAATCTGTCATTTTCTCAAAAATGACAGAATTGCAATCTTATGGCTTAATACCGATAAGGAATAGCAAAAAAATATAAGCATACTTTAGAAGAATGGTATGCTCTAGTAAAGAATAAATAAGAAGTCAGTCAATAGATTATTTGTAAGAATAGGACTTTTTGTTCTTTATAACAAGATAATATAAAATCTCAAATTATTATTTTTTTTGCTTATACTATCTACCTGCAAATTTCAAATTAATGTAAATCCTTTTCTGGTCAGAGCATACTCCTTTGGCCTCTATTATTTTTTACTGATTATAAGTGAGATCCGTATATAGAGAATTATCAGAATATTTTTTCTGAATTGAACTTTTCAGATATAAAATAACTTAAGGATTGCATATAATCTAGTAGTTACTTCACAAGCTATATCTACATAACCATGTTCGCAATTGTAACAAAGTACGTTGCAGACCACAAACTCAGTAAAGATATGAGTAATGAAGAACTTAGTTAGCATACTCTAGCATTACTTGAGCTTTTGACAGATAAACTAAAAAGAGACAAGGGTCGACAGCGCTTTCAAAAAAGGTATAATTTTAGCAAAGAACAGGTGTTTATATTAGTTCCTGATCAAAGAATTTGTCAAAGTAGAAGTTAAGTAACTTCTCAAATAGGAGAGACAAAAGTGGGAAAGTAAATCTATGCCAAATGTCTAAGCTTATTCCAGAAGGAAAAACTGTCAAAAGGATAGCTCAACAAATTATCCAGGATAATTTTAACAAAAAAGATATAGAATATATAGTAAAAACCTTAGCTGAATCTGCTTCTAATGCTAGTGCTGGTTCATCCCAAATTTCTAGACTTTGAAGAAAGTTGTGAATCCTTAATGTTTCAGAAAAAATTGTCTTAGCTACATTGATTTTAGAGATAACCCGTTCAGCTAATAAAATTTAAAAGAAGCATAGTGAATAACGTAAAAATGAAGGGATCAATTTTCCTGACTATTTCTCACTAGAATCAGTTAAGGAAAGATTGGATGAATATGATGTGTTTAATGTACCTAACATACAAGTCCTCACTGATGTAATGATAATGCTCTATATCTATCCTACTAAAATTAAATTCTTGTATATATCTAATGGAGGTATAATTGGATATGTAAAGAATTGAGATCAACAGGATATCTCTCGAGTGTTTAGATCATTAGAAAAAAATAAAGAATGGGTAAGACAGTTACTTACTTAGATTCAGGATTCAATTACTACTGGACAGTTAAGAGACCCAGGAGTGCTAAGAGTCAAATGGTTTAATACATTTCTGAAAAAAGATAGATTCCTTCCTGAAACTGGTAAACTACTAATTTCTAGATATTTATACAAATTAGAGACAGTATTTGCAGTTGTAGCATACAGAGCGAAGAATTTATCAGAGGCTATGACTATTACCAGTAAAGCACTTCATCACAATCCTGACAATCATGCCTTTTCTGTAAAAAACTATCTTATAATAAATTATCAGTTAAGGGAAGAACTGTATTATTAAATAAAGGCAATTAAGCTCTTTGATGAAAACTAATCATATAAAATGTTAGGGGATCTTTATTAAGATCACGGAATACTGTTTATTAATTTTATTTTTCTATTATTTATTAATTTTTATTTTTTCACCTCCTTTGATCTATTGATCTGTGAAAGATAGTCTATTCTTTTAATCAGAGCAACTTATTCTAATATTTTATCTAATAGAGTTTCTTTTTTTTTGAATAAATATGGAAAAAAAAATAGATATATCATATATAAAATATCATAAAAATGGTAACTGATCAAAATCATTCATCTAATGCATCCAGAAAGCATGAAGTTATCAAATATACAAAGATATTAGTCCAGGCATTTGGATTAAATAAGTAAAATGCAGAGATGTATAGTATACTTTCTGGTAAAAATAGAATGCTAAAGAAACAATTGAAAGACTATTATTTCCAATACAATG
>CAJVPQ010003051.1:0-12030 GCA_910591825.1 Funneliformis caledonium
TAAAAAAAAAAATTTTGAATTTACTTACTTGTAGCTGGAGTTAGAGGCGGTCGGATACTTATGACCGCTACTGTAAATATGCAATTTGTTCTGCCCCTTCATTACCTTTGTAGGAATCATTGTTATCATCATTGGTGAAACTTTTTCAATAGGAATCTAAATAAAAATAAATAATAATTAATCTAATTTTTAATTAATAAAATTGCAAATTTTAGTGACTAACCTTTAATGATATAGTATGAACTTGCATAGCAATTGCATTATTCTCTAATATATGATTGATTTTAGGATGTATATCTTCAAGTACTTCAATACTTGTTTCAGAATGTGGTAAAGTTGATTCAGCAAATGTAATTAAGTTCTTCAGCATATACAAGTTTTCTTGTAATTTGGTAAAATCTGTTATAACTATAATTGGCCCATTCCATTTATTGCTTGATACAATTTGTGAAAATTTCATAAAGTTTTCTAATATTAAATCAGGATTGATAATTATAATGGAATCTGTTCTATGAATTTGTCTGTTTTTAGAAAATTAATCAACCTGTATATTTGTGATATGAAGTATTTAAATAATGAATTATAATTACTGAATTCTTTGAACTGAAAGTCCAGCAAAGGCTTTCCTAAAAATTTCATATTCACAGCTGCTTTCAGATAATAAACTAAAAAAATGCATTAAATGTTCAGAATATCGAAGTCCTATTAAGCTTTTGCCCTTTAATTTTTTTTCTTTGATTTGTAACATTAAGCCTATAAGTTCAGTAAAAGTACCATTTCCATTAAATGCTCCACTTATACCAAGTTGAGCTAATTTGAACCAAAAATTAACATCATTATTTTCATTACTTGTAGCAGCCCAAATTTGCCATAAATTTGAATTTTTAAGAAGATTTAATAATGGTTCATTATAATAATGCCGAGGAGTAAATTTAACAGTACTACTTGTTGCTCGCTCCTTAAATAATTATTTTAAGTTAGAATATTTCTAAAAGTATAAATAAAAAAGTATAAGATATAAACTTACGGCTTTGAGTGCTTCATTCAAATGTTTATTACCCCTTAATTCTTCACATTTATCACATATAGCTTTGTTTTTTTTTCACATTGCATATGATATACTGCTATAGCTTCTTTATCCAAACGCCAAGTTGCTTCAGATTCCAATTCTTTCTCAAATTCTTTTAGTTGGATTTTACTAAGTTTTTTCTTAAAATGGAGTTTTTTTCTGGAAATTTCTCTGGAAAAAGTTGTTTTGCTACAACTTCCGGTTTTTTACCACAGCCAAAGCTAGCAGGACTATTTATAACATAATTAACATATTCTAAATCACAGAGACCTTGACACATAACAGCACTTCGTTTTCTATCTTCTTCATTAATATCTTTTCCTAATTTATTTTTTGGAAAAAAGACATTCAAGCTTGGTTGTTTACTTACATAGTAATTACAATTTTACTTTGAGAATGTCTTTGAAAATTGGCAACAAGCGAAACAATTTTACCACATTTACAGAGAACTTTTTGTCACTAATAAAGTTTTGAAAGTTATTAAAAGAGGTAAATCGTGAATCATAAGGAAGTGGCATTTTTTTTTAAGAAAAAAAAAGATCGAAGAATCAAAAAATTTATCAAAACTTTGTTACACTAATTTCAATATGATGAATCTAAAGTATTATTAATGCGAATCATACTAATAATCGGTAACCTATTTTTTTGGCGAATCAATAAAAACCGGTAACTTTATAAAACTCCTATTAATTCTATTCGAATCAATGATAGGCCAGCCACATTTTCTAAATTTATAGTAATAATCGAATGTTGTTGTGGCGGGGACATATAATAGAGTTTTCCCAATCCTGTTTTTTCTGTGCCAGGTTGGTGGCGCAGCATATAGTTATGAATGAAAACCTTTACCAATTTAAGGGATATGGGATAATACGCAATATTACATCATTTTTGTACGACATACAATTTAAAAAGTTTTTGCGACATATTCGATTGTTTGCTTTCTCACAAAAACGAGAAATACAATAAATTTTAATAGTTGATAAACTGCTGATAATAATACATGATTTCACATTTTTCCACAACTATTTTTTTTAGAATAGACATCTAACCAGTTTCGAGGCGTGAAACTACAACAACGAGGCTATAATGATCAGGGATGGAAGTAGAGATATGATTATATGTTTATGAATTTTGGGTTGATTCATTTCAAGATCAAGATTTTTATTTTTTAATTTTTTAATTTAATTTTTTTTTTTTTGCAAAATTCGTAATTATTATTAATGAAAAATAATTTTAAGAAGAGGTTTGCGGCCTAAACAACAACCTAAAAGAGAAGCATGTCGAACAATATCGTTCTTTTGATTGGCCAGATCTTTTTGATAAAATTACTTTCTCTCATGAGAAAAAATGCATCTGTAGTTAGAGGGACGTAGATCAACTTTACCCAGTAATCCAAGAAATAAATATTTTGCTAAATATGTATATTGATGAATATGTCTAAGCATTCTCATGATTCGGCAAGAGATTATTTTATTAAAAGAAGGTACGTTAAGAAATTTATTATGGATTTTTTTTTTAATTCTTAATTCTAAAGTTTTTCGAACGAAGATTTATATTTTTTTTCGTTGATGAAACTAACCATAAATTCAACTTCTGGTTAGTGCAGTTGCTAGATGAATTTTTGTTTCTTAACATATTTCCTAATCCAAATCTAATATAATCTTCGTCATTTAGAGCTGAATTATTTGCCATCCTTTTATTTGCCCACCATTATCTTCACCAACATACTTAGAGTCATTCGAGTATTCTTTTTTACTACCAGGTTAAGAGAATAATACCACATTATATAGTGTGTGCCTGGTTAGATCGAGAATAATAGGGGAAAATAGTTTTTTTTCCTCAGAAAGACGGGCGCAGCGATCGTACGATCGCTGCGCCTCTTTTCTTTCCTTTTGGTTACCCATTTTGGTTGGATCACTTATTAGGTAATATATTTTTTAAAAAACAGAAATTATTCTTTTCGATCGGTTTTCTTTTTCGCGGGCTATATATAGGTAAGTTTTTTTTTTCCTTTTTTTTTTTTTTTATTATTTTATTAATTATATAAATTTAAATTTTTTTTTTTGTTTTTTTTTTCAGATTCATGATTCAAATGCTATTTAGCGATTTCTTTCAGCATCTAATGATGCATTGGTAAAGTTTTTTTTTATTCATAAATTATTTTGCTTTCTCCATAAAACTTTAGTAATTTTTTTTTTTTTGATTACCCACTTTTTTTAGGTAATTTTTTTAATTTGTCTTCAGGCCGAGTATGTTTGTTTTATTTTGATTAATCATTTCATTGAATTAATTTTTTTATTTTTAAAGTAAATTACTTTTGGCTTCGATCGTTTCAATTTGCATAAATAAATTTTTTTTAATTAAATTTTTTTTTTGGGCAGATTAGATCGCTTCGGGCCGTCCTCATTTGTTTTTAATTTCTGGGTTCGATCACGGCCGCAACGATTAAATGATTTCGGCCCATCAAATGTTGGTTAGATTTTTTTTGATCTCGGACTTCCCTGGTTTTATTATAAAGAATAATAAAAATCCATTTTGGCAAAAGTCGAAACCTTCGATTTCGATGTTTCAACGGTTTCGACGGGTTTCGATTTCGATGCCTGTCTAAACTTCCGAGTTTTGCCCGGCAACCTAGCAATACTGAACAATAGATTCGTTATTTTTACGATTTTCAATTAGTTCATTGGTAGAATTGATTCCAATCTCAGGTAGAAGGTGCAGTCCAATAGAATACGACACGAATATTCGAGTATTTAGGACCTTGGAGAAAAATAACAGAAAAGGGAAATCTAGGATCTGTCACTTCATGAATTGATATAGCAAAATCTAATTGAATTAAGTCATTCTATCGATCGAGCAATTGTCAAATTGATAACCTACTTTTATATATTTTCTATAGGAAATATCCATGGTATATTTTGAACTATATTGTTTAATTTTGATATATAATTAGCAATTAGCTGATTATTTGCTAACCTTTTAGTACTCGTGATAAATCCTCTGATGAATTCCTAAACTAGTTTCGCACAAAATACCAACTCAGAAAATTCAATCAGAAGCTTGACCATAAATGTAAAGATGGAAAGAAAGTAAGTTAATAATAATTATTTTCTTTCCTATTAGTGTTCACATTTAAAACATATTGTTAATTCCAGAATATTATAAAACAAGAGGAAAAGAACAAGGCGTCCTTCATAGGCCAATGCCTTCAGTGAAATTTCACGATCCAGCAAAGTATATTGAAAGATTATATACAATACTCTATTCAATCATTCAAATAGGATACAGGAAGATTAGACTTTCTTGAAAGGCATGCACGATCAAAGCAAATTGTTATTGTGATATGTATGCCTTCGAAAGGCGCTAGAGGGCTGAACGAATTGCAGTATTGTAATGATTTGCAAAGTTTTCTGTACTTTGTTCTATTGAAAATGCAAAATGGTGATCAATATATGATAATGTCTATATATATTTTCACTATCTTATACCTTTAATTAACTTACATGGTTAGAATGACATGGCAGCTTAAAAATATTCTGGAAAAATCTCACTTTTGAAAAAGTCGAAATCTTATGTTTCGATTGCATTTTCTTCGGGCTTGGTTGCTTATTATATAGCGGTACCCCATTGTATTTTCAAAATCCAAGAGTTTACCCTGCAACATTATTCTGGAAGATCATTTATCAAAAAGTGTCAGATATCTTACAACTCTTCAAATACTGCCAGATTAGATTCGCTGTGATGTAATCTCTGGTTTAACTATGCCAGATATTATCTAATTGATTAATAATCGGGTTTATTGCATGAAAATATATAAGGTATGTTTATTATATTAAAAGTTTATTATGTAAAATAAATCCTACTGACTCGCACACTTTTATTTGATTGGTACATTGCATTGTAGCAGATATTGACTCATCTATTGCAGATTTGATTTTTAAACGAGACGACGGTATGTTCATGTATTTTTCAATACAATATTTTATTTAAGATGTCATAACTAATGAATTAAATTTTTTTTGTCAAGTATAGTACAAGATCTTTATGTGGAAGCACATTTGTTGAAGATTGAAAAAAGGATATTGACTTTTAAGAGAAATTCTATCTACGTTTTTTTATCTCCCTTTGATTAGTTTGTACATGTTCACGTTTAATTTCACTCAGGAACGCAGTCAAAATTATTATTATAGTAACCATGAAATTATTATTCCTGTAGCAAAGTGTTCAAATCTATGAATAAAAAAAAAAAAGTTAGAATGTACAAATATCAATAATTACTGTTTATCCAAGAATTGCAATGGAGATATTCATGGTAAAAAAAACAATTAATGAGGAACGCTAAGCTAATGCATATATTTTGATTTAATAAGATTCATCGTGATTCGAAGTTCCTCTTTTTAACCATCAATAACTTTTCCCGACTATATAATATTAAGTGCTAAGCCCTTAAGGTGAAAAAAATCTTTTATAATATTTTGTTTAAATTAGGATTTTAAAAGAACATTTGAATTAAAAATTCGATTTCATTATCTCAAAAAATCTTATCGACAAATCGAACATTAATTGACCTAATTTAATCTTTCCATTTTCTTTCCTAATCCTTTTCTTTAACTATTACTATTTTTTGTTATGGAAATTAGCCAAAATCATTACTAACGTTAGGGACTAATACAAATAGAAATTGGACCAACTAAAATGATTGATTAAAGATTTATATGGGTTTTCAATTTTATTAGGTTCTAATTTGTCAGTATTTATATATCATGAAAATTTATTATTTCATGATAAAAATAATAATGTTACTATAATGTGATAAAAAAAAAACCTCTTAATTGATAAATTTAAATCGCACTATTATACAGAACAGCACGATATCGAATTTCTTGATCTGCAATAACGTACTATACTGATCTGCAGTAATTAATCTTCAAAACAAGTTTCATTAAGGTGATTGATTAACATTCCATGGGAATGAAATATGCCGATACCTAAATAATAATTTAAGGTGCTAGCTTATCGACTATGTGCAGAGCGCGGGAGTAAGCTATTATTTAAATTAGACATACAAATATATGCCTCTTCAACTAAAATATACCCTTCCAGTCTTTTCGCGGCATTACTTATTTAATTTTAGTCTGTTGCAGAAAAATAAACTTAGGCTAAATTAATTTGTTTCATCTATATTATTTATTATCATGAGTAAAAAAAAATAATAATAACAATCAATTATAAATCGTTTTAAATTGTTCAAAAGTTAGTTTTACTACTAATTGAAGTCGAACAATTTAGTATCTAATCATACGTATTTAATTGAAATTCTTTTAGAAATGTCATTGAATAGAAATATTTGGATATGATTCATAATACTTACGTTATCTTGAAATTTTTTTATATGAAGAAATCCTTCTCTGCATTAATACGTAAAGAGAAAAGGTAATACGATATAATATAATATAAAAATCAATAGGGAGTTTAAATCTGACGCGAAAATAAAAAAGTTTTAAACCAAATATTATTTTTCATTAAAATCTTTACATTGAAAAAGTTCCCGAGTTGGTTTTGGTTGTAAAATAGATTCCCAACAAAGTTTGATTTTGAACTTTTGTGATTAAACTATTTCTATTTCCGTAATGATTAGGATATGAAAAAATAATAATATGTTAATGATTTATAGGGATATTTAAACGAGCGTTAGACTATTTGGCTATTAATGCATAAGACCACGTATATCATGACGAGCAAGCTTGATATTTATTTTTTTATTTTCATTATTACCCTTTTTATCTGCTTAAGGTTAAATTACGTGATACGGATAAATCATTTTTCCGGCACGTGCCGAATAACTAGCTAATAATATTCGGGCTCCTGCAGAGCCCTGAATCAACCAATCAAATTTGATTTACCCAATAATAAAGTTATAACACATTATACAACCCGTGTAAACTTTGGTAAATTTCTTTATTAAAATCCTTTAATTGTAATTTATTTTCTTTATTATATTTAAACTTATATTAAGTTTTATCTTTTATTTAAATATTTATAATAATTTGATATTTTTTTTTTTAGTCAATCAAAATGATCATCATCAAATAATGGGATGGGATTAATTATTTACCTACGATTGGCTGGTGGTGATTTGAGGGACTTAGAATTTTTTTCGGTGGGTTAGGTGGGTTAGGTTTATTCGTTTGATATGTGACAAATAAGCATAATCAATCATACTGCGTGGAAAGTAAATTTTTGGATCAGAAGTAATAAATCCATGGGCAGAATTGGTTCGTATACATGCATATATGGGAAAAGCATCCAATATGCATGGAACTTGCAAAGCTCAAAAGTATCGATCTTGATAGGTCAGAGTTTGATAAATTATTTTGAAAATTATAAAAATACTGTTTGTTTTATTAAAGCAAACTTTTATTTCCTACTTTATAAACTGATACTTTGTTAAATCGCGGGCATAATGGCACATCAACTGAATTTACTCATTAATATATTTTATATATGTTGAATATTACGTAGAAACACGAAAAAAAAACTTTTATACGCTTTAATATATCAAGAAGGATACTAAAATTTTGTGTTACACTTCAATCTATCAAGAAATATGCATATTTAGGTTTCACACCTGATCTATCAAGATCGATACTTTGCTTGCATAAGCCCGTTATGAAAACTCGTGTTTGTTATCGAAAAATGGTAACACAAAAGGTAAAAAATGGCACGTTATGAAAATGGAATATATACGCGATTTTAAGTAATAGTCGTAAAAAAAAAAAAAAAAAAAAATCTCAACTCAATTCTATTTCTAACAATAACAAATAAAATGAACAATTACGAAAAGGGAAAATATTTAGAAGATAAAACTGCCGATATGTTAGATGCTGTAGGCATCAAAAATAAGAAAAATGGATGAGTTCTCACAGTACTATTTGTCGAGTCGTTGTACGCAAGTACTCATTTTTTTTATTATTATTTTTTAGTGGGCCTGGAGATGGTGGGATAGATATCTCTGGGGAAGCAGCAAGTAGCGAATTTATAATCCAATGTAAAAATTGGGCAAATAAAATAGGTATTGTATCGAAAGTACATGTTTTATCGAAAAATGAAACGAATTAATCGTTCTTGAAACGCTATTAGGTCGTAACGTCGTGGAGGAGCTTGCAGGGGTGCTCTCCCGACGCGAAAACCATGGAAAAATTGGTATCGTGGTGGCGCCCTCCGGATATTTACCCGGAGCAAAGAAAGCCGGACGGGTGCATGGGATAATATTAACAAATGTAAAAGATCTATGCAACGATCTTTTCGACTTTATTGCCGAAAAACAAAAAGAAAACGATCATTTTAAGTTAAACAAAAATGTAGTTGTAATTTCTTTTTTCATTTCTTGTATTTCTACTTATTATTTAATTCCTGTAATACCTTACCATTTTAAATTATTTTCTTCTTATGTATTTTTATTTTGTATTTTTTATTATTTTATCTTTATTTACAACTGGTCCAATTCCAAATAAATATTTACTTTCTATTTGCTTTACCATCCATCGTTGAGAGTTGGTCAACGTACAAAATTGATAGTAATCGTAATCGCAGGACGTTTTGCCGGTAAAAATTCAGGGTAAAGTAATTTGAAATGGGAATAGATCCTCCTTCAATTTGTCTTAAGTTGTAGTCGGTATCAATACATTGTTGAAGTGGAGGCCAAGCTGTGATCTTTATGATCTGAATTTAACAAAGGATTTAATTATGAACAATAAATATAATCCTCCTTATTTACTTCAGATCATTTCCGCTTGAACAATCGTATTTGATATTTCTTAATTAAATTTTTTTTCCTAGCAAATGAGTATTGGTTAACAATTTTTCAGTAATATCTCAACGTGACTATTTAAAAGAATAGTCTTAAACTAAAATTCAAAGACATTACCTTGATGCGTCAATATTATTTGGTGATGGTCTTTTTTATTTTGTAGGGATTAAAGGTTGTTTTATAATTACGTAATATATATTTATTATCACTTTACTTTCTCTAATATTATTAAAAATAATAATTAGATTTATAGATGTTATAAAAAAATTTAAAGTCTAATAACAACAGATATATTATTTACATCTGAATGTTTTTATAAATATAATCTATATTAATCTATACAATTTGTATAAATTTATATTAAAATGTAACCTTTAATATAATGGTTGCTATAAGAATAAAAAACTTTTGCAACCTAATATATAAATTTATACTTAAAAATTTTTAATATAAAATTATTTAAATAAATTAAACCAACAGATCTTAATAAATTTATTTTTATATAAATAATAATTTTTAATAGAAAAATATTAATAAATAATTTTAAAAATCTTATTTATATTTTTATATTTAAAATATTAGTAAAGTAAATAGAAACTTTTATAATTTAACAATAACTTCAATTTTAAATTATGATATATATTTTAATATTAAAATAAAAATATATATAATATTAAATAATTAGCTTAAAGTATGAAAAAATTATATAGTAAAACAAAATATCTATTTTATTTAATTACTCAATATTAAGTTAATGCTCATTGATTTTACAATTGCATAAAGATAAAATTTTTTAATTTAGATTACTTTAAACTTAACGACAGTTTCTATTTCTTAGTTTTTATTTAATTTTAATTTTATTAATTAATATAAATATTAATTAAAATTTCTTTATTAAAAATATATCAATATATTTTTTTTAATTATAATTTATAGTTTTTATATTTAAGTATATTATTTATATTATCAAATTTAAAAATTTAAATTTTTAAAATACCTGCTTTTTTTTACTTAGTTGTAAGTTATTTTTTCAGTAATTGTACTTTTTTAATTTTAGTAGCTAATCTTAATAATATTAAAATAAATAATATATAATATATTTTTTTTTAAAAAAATGTAATTTAAATTTTTGAGTTTATTATTAATAAAATTTATTTATTATACTTATTTTTATTAATTATTAATTTTTTTATTATAAAAAATTTAACTAATAGATATTTTTTATTATATTAATTATATTATATTATATAAATACTAATATAATAATTATATTTAATATAATTTTTATTATAATTAACATTTTAAATAAATTAATTCAAATTATTAATTAGAAATCATTAAAATAATATTAGATTAAATTAGAAAATTTATTTAAAGCAATAGAATTATAATTTAAAAAAAATTTATAAAACTTAAATTAATATTTAAAAAAGATAATAAAATAAAAATTAAAATATTTATAAAATTTATAATATTTATTAAAAATATAAATTAAAAATAATTAATAAATTTTATTACTAAATATTAGAATTTTGTAAATATAAACTAAGTAATTATTATTTAATTTAAATAATAATTATATTTATTAAAAATAATTCATTTTTATCATTTTTTAAAGAATAATATTTTTTATAAAAATAATAATTAATATTATTTAAGAATAATAATTATAATTGATAAGATAATTATCATCTTTTAAAAATAATAATTGCAATTATTCTATAAGATTTATTATTTGATTGCAATCATTTTATAAAAAAATGATTGCTATTATTTGAGAATAATATTTTTATTATTATTTAAAATAAAATAATTACAAATTTAAAAAGAATTTGATTCTTTCTAATTTTAGTTTAATATATTCTAAAAGCTAATCAGTTTAAAGTATTAAGTTAAAAAAATCAAAACTGAAGATTTTTTTTTCAAAATTACAAATTCAAGAAATAATTTCTTAAGGTATTTCATCTATTGGTATCTTTATATTTGATGGTGTTGCTAAAAAAAAGCTATTAATATCATGTAATAAATAGTTTGGTAAAGGATGCTAAACATTAAATTATTTTGAACTGCCTTTGCTGATTACTTTATGTTAACTCACGAAAAGTAGATAATAGTTTTCTAATATGTAAATTAGTTAATTAAAAAAAATGAAGATTTTATAAAAAGTAATGATTCAATAGGAAAATTATCTCTCTCACTTATATATTCTGTTATGATTGCTATTTTAAGTATTTTAACCTTTATTAAATACTATGAGATTAGGATATAACAAACTATATACTATCTCAAGATAATAAACAATCAAAAGAAGTTTGAGACGCTGCTATTATCAAAATTAAAATAATAGTAAACAAGATGTTTATATAGTCGAATCAAATTCTGTATTTGTGAAAGCTATGTATAATATAAGGAATGTTCTAAATTATTAACTTTTAAACTTCACAGATCTTTCTTATGATGAAACTATTAGATATTATTTGCACCATTCATAATAGAACAAAATTGAAAAAACTATAATATTGACAGAAATATTAATATCACTTGAAATGCATCTCTAACTGAAGCCTATAATAATACTACTATGCTATACACACTGTGAAAGTGGGGGTTTGAGGACTGAAGGTCTGACCCCTCACTGAAACTGTGTGTGTGTGAGTCACAGAATGTTAAAAACAATATTGATTTTTTTATTATATTAGAAAAGCTTCTAACAGCTCTAGAATCTTAATTTTGATATTATATTTCTTAATTCTGTATGGCTTCTCCAACCTCAGAAAGCATATCGATTTTTATTAATATATTAGAAAAGCTTCTAACAGCTCTAGAATCTTAATTTCTATTATTATATCAGAAATGGATTCTACATGAGTTAGCTCTTTAAATAGCATATTTATCAAATAAGTCTAACGGGGTTTTTGTCCTAACTTTTTCTTAGTCAAGAATGGATTCTGCGCGAGCTAGCTCATTAAATAGCATATTAATCATATAACTTTAACGAAAAAATATGCTTCGCGTCTCCAGTTAAAAAGCAAGTCTAACGAAAATTTAGCAAATGCCTATTGGATATTACGTCTAAAATTCTGGCTAAAATTAAGATAAAGTGCTAGCCGAAATGATCCATCCATTACTTTCTTGTATCTTTGATCGAAGC